>JAEMWC010001345.1:22500-186029 GCA_016490735.1 Pachyseris speciosa
GCCTACGGCTTATCGTCCTTATCCGAGAAGACTAGAAAGTCTAACCGTTTGTAGATGTCATTACAAAGGTAGCACTTTCTCCTCTATTTAAAGACCCTGAGTGTTGGTCCGGCCGGGGTTTGAACCCGCGACCTCCCGCACAGTAGTCCGGTGCTCTACTACTGAGCTAACCGGTCGGCGGCCAAGCACAAACTGAACAAGGATTAAATTATATCATAAAAGATACTTTATTATGAAGGAACTTCACTAAAGCAGCAAGGAATCTTAAATGCTTGAGAAATAATAGTTTCAGCGTGAGAGCGTAAGATTGAATTTGTTTGCGTGAGTCTCACGCTCAATGTGTGAGACTTGAGAGCTCTGCTCAGGCATTAGGTGTGTTTATCATCAGCTGAATAAAGTGAAAAATGCTTAATTGTTTGTTTATTAAACGTCCGATACAGCCAAAACTTGTTTAGTGATAAACAGTTAATTAATGTTCGAAGTTCTTAGCGCTTGTTGTACCGGCTGTGACATGACGCTGGCGGGCTGGAGGTAGTCAACAAGATCACAATTCTGTTGCTCGTTGAAGGACGCTTTCAGTATTAAAAATACTCGTTCTGTCGTAGCAGACGATGGTTGCTTCACTGCTGAAGTCCAACGAGGAAGTTGCTCCTTGTGCCGACACCACCATTCGACTTTCTTCTCTTCAGTCGGGATAACAACACCTTTAGCAGCAGCCATATATAAGCAGGAAGCTCGGCTTTGACCGTTGGTGATTTGTCGATGATAGCATCATCTTGTTTCAACAAGCGCGTAAACGGCTTCATAACCGCTGACCAGTTAGGTCCAAATTTCGTTCGAGTCAGTTCAGATGCACACACAATCTCGAACCAAGAGTCCTCAGGCTCTTTGGCCAGCGGTTAGTCACCAAATAGTTACACTACGTACTTACCGGAGAGAGACTCTGGGATAATGGAAAAATATCAAATTTTTTAATCGGCTGGTCCGTTACGGCTTCCATTGTTTTACCCCAAATTTTCTGGGAAAATGGCCGGTCCATTATCCCAGAGTCTCTTCAGGCATCCACCCGCTGACCAAACAGCCCGAGGACTCTGGGTACGAGATTGATGCACACAGTTCAGACTTCAGTTACAGAAATCATTCTCTCAGACACAAAAGCAAATCATCACAATGCTTTGAATTCTAACTTAAGCATTTAAAATCTTTTGAGTGCTGAAATCTGGGTCAAAGTTATGCAAAATGCTAAATAATTCTAGCAATTCTTTTTACAGAAAAAGCGTGAAAAAATCCTTGTAAAACCAAATAATGCCCCCCCCCCCCCCCCCAAAAAAAAAAAATGCTAGCATAATCGCAAAGGGCCTAGTCACAGCCCTGATCGATGCTTCAAGTGGATTACGACTGTGGCCTAAAACAGTGTTGTTGCGTCCTTGATCTAAGTTGAATAATGCCAGTCAAACTGGTGCTACAAGTTACACAGCTAATCCCGAGAAATGCAAGGGGCATTATTTACACGCGGAAATCTAGGTAGTTTTGGTAAGTATACGCACGTAAAACCTCCTGGCAGTGGAAATCCACCTGAATCCTAAACTGATTGTTTACATTTGCAGTTGCTTTCGCATTTATTTGTAGATATGAAAAGATTCTCAGTGTGGGTAGCGATTCAAACTCAAGTGTTACTGTAACATTGACCAACACTTCCCGCGTGGACTGCGCCCTTCCTCTGGTTCCAACACACGCCTATAGCCGTCTTGTTCTAGTTTCATCACACGGCCCATGAATAAAATTGCATTTGACTTGTTATGACAAATCATAAACAGAAATGGATGGTCAGCCCGGAAGATGATCGGCAAGATGGGTTTCCTCGTCTTGCCGCCTTTCGTAAGCCCGACGACCACGGCTGTAGCCGCTGCCGCTTCAGTGCCTCTCTCATTTACTTCCACAAATGCCTTGTGAATGATATGGGACACATAGATCTCCTCAGGGCCTGGTATAATGCCTTTAAAATCAGCTTTAAACTCATCAAACATATCTGTTGCTCCCATTTCTGCCAGGATGTCATTGAGACCAAACTGCTGTATCAGCTTAAATTTTGGCAGGGAGACCTCCACCCTCTGAGGATATGACTCTGTTACGGACTGAATAGCCTTGTGTAACTTGTCATGGGTGAGATCTTCCTCTAACTTGGCCAGCCCATGGGTTTTATGGGGTAGCAGAATAACCATGGAAAGATCCTTCCCCCGGTAGGGCAACTGAAGCACTTGACAGCCTAGCTGCTTAACATCAACATGATTGACGTTTTGCGTCAAGTGCATCATCTGTACTTCCACCTTTTCACTTTTGGAGACAAAAAATTGCTGAGGAAAAGTGGCTTCTTTCTGAAACTCGCTTTGCCAAAACCCTTTGAAGTAAATAGCATTCACAAGGGTCAGTCGAGTGAGGGGATTAAACACTCCCTGGGAAATCAAATCCCTGATCTTCTGCTTGGTTTTCTCTTCAACCCATCCATTCACCTCTTTCCTTGCTCCCTCAGCATTTCGCTTGTAATCAACCAAGGCTATCTCAGCATCGTAGAACTTTCTTGTTCCCTCGACGAACTCTTGTACCAAGCTGAAGTTCTTCTGCACAAACAGGCGATTCGCGGCCAGCAATTCGTTGCCAGCAGCATTGGATTCCTGCAGAGCTTTAAGAAAGTGTTGTTGTTCGGTGTGGAGTTGATCTTGAGTCAGTCCTTCCCAATGGAGAGCTTTGTTCATCTGCTCAGCTGTGTTGCCTCTTGCTCCCATGGAAGTCATAGCAAGTGCAATACTCAAACTGCTTGGTGAATAAAAAAGGTTTTGACCCGCGAATTGCTGATCATTTTTGAGAGCTTTGTGGAGTTCTACAGAGAACTTGTTGTTTGCTTCAATCACAGCATCCATCTTGGTGACCTTTCGCCTTCAATGTACGTCGTGAGTCGAGCAGTAGTTAGCATAAGTTGTCGGATCTTACCATGATGGCACGAGCTTAGTGGTTTCCCTTTTCTGATATTGGACTAAGTGACCCATGAAAAGCTGCAAAGCTCAGCCGGGCAAACGTTAAACGTAGCTTTGTTGACTTATATAATTTTACACCAATCGAGGAGTAGAGGAAGTCAAACGATTTTCCGCTTATGATAATTTGTGGTATTTTGGTAGCAGGCTAGTGAAGATTTTATCACGTTCCCTAAGGTGTATTTTTCGGTTAAAAGAGAAAAGCCAACTCGTGTCACATCCCGGGTGGATGCCTGGGGTGTGGTTCCAGTGGTCCGTAAACTTTAAGAGATGTGCTTCCGTCTTTGATCTAAGTTTAATGTTTTTTGCGCAGCTGACAGGGAAGATTTGTGCAGGGGCGCGTCGAGGAGCGAGTAACAGCGAAGCAATGGTCATTCTTCTCTATTTTCGTACTCATTTTGTTTTAGGTATAACTGCTATTTCCATTACATTGCGCTTTAGTGATATCACTGATGGTGTGAGGTTAGTGGTTTTGGACCACGTGGCCCATGAAAAGCTGCAAAGCGCAGCCACACGAAGCTCTGGTGACTGACTTTGTTGGTTTGTTTTGTTATTTTTTTTAATGATTTTACACCAATCGATGATTTGCGGTAATGAAACGATTTTCCGTTTATGACAACTTTATATGAACATTTTATCACGTCCCTTATAATGACTTGTATTTTCCGGGTATAAAAGAAAAGGAAATTCGTGTCACATCCCTACGTTATATATCTAGTCTTTTTGAGTACCTTTGATGAAATTTTTTATTTGGCTGTTTCCATGATAGTTGGTTCTACAGTACACGCGTTTGATGGTTGGCAACACATGCGAAGTATATGTCAAGCAGTGGATAATTACTCGAACTTTCCACTTCTGGTGGAGTGCAAAGCCGGCCCCCGGCTAAACGATCAAACAGTTTCATCCAACATCCTGTTTGTCAAATATAACGTTGGGTGGCTAAACGAGACAAACAATGTTTGAGCAAACTCTAGACAACGCGAGTCCACCGAAAATTTTTTTTTGGCGTATTTTCGCTGAAATTTCGACGTTCATTTGGTTGCTTTTTACCGGCAAACATGGAAATCCATTACTATGCAATGTTGAGAGAGGTCGCTAAACAGTCAAACATGCTCGTGCAACACGATGTTGGATGAAAATGTTTGACCTGGATCAAACATGGAAAGCCACTAAAATGCAATGTTGAGAGAGGTGGCTAAACGGTTGGATGACTAAGATGATGAAGCCGTGATATTAACATATACTTTCTCCTCAGTGTTTTAATACATTCCGTTTGGTTCTTAGTTGAGAGAATTTGTTTAAAAATCAAAACGTTTCATCTTTAGTGATCGATACCTTAATTCTCGTGACCTGTATGCTTTATTACGCATTGATATTGTAAGGAGAAATTACATACTGGTCATTATTGGGGCCTGAAGGGTTAACCAGACGACAAAGTTTTCAAGACAAAGTTCTGGTTACAAGAGTGAAGAGAACTTGCAGTGGTAATGAAGACCCATAGATCAATCAAGAATGAATGCTGCCTTCATCAGTGTCAAGCACTGCCGCCCTCTGAACTGCTGCTGTCACCTTTGCTTCTGCTTCGCCGTTTCTTTTTCTTGCGTTCACTGCGGTGTTTGTGTCTTTTCTTGGACTTCAGCCGATGATAGTGCTTCTCTGACGAATGTTGTCTCCTCTTTCTCTTCTTTGTGTTCTCTCTTGAGTTGTACGAATGCCTGTCCCTTTCATATCCTGCCGCTGTAGCCTCACTTTCATCAACATTCGGGGAGAGTCTAACACAGAATAAATTCCGATATAAGTGTCAAAGTATTTAACTGGGAAGACTATAAAGTGCTGAAATTATTCTGAAAAATCATTTCAGATTTTTAATCACATTTTACTGTTTATGTTGTTGTTGTTTTGTGTTTTTTCGTACGACCTTGCATTCAGCATTCAGCAGCAGGAGACTCCGTTACTTTTGGCCTCACTTTATATCACCTTTTGATAGACTGCGAGTAGTCTCCAATTTTGGCAATGGAAAGTGCGGCGGGAGAAAGATACACGCACGCGCGAAGTTGCGAGGTGACGCGTCTACTTGAGCTCGCAATTCCGCGATTGCGTGCGTTTCTTCCGTCCCACTATTAGAGACTACTCGCAGTCTACTGCGACACTAACCTTTCAGACAATCGTTTGTCCTCTTTTTCCCTTTCACCTCCCTCGTCACTACTGCCATCCTTTCTCCGCCTTTCATCCTGTTTCTCTCGTCTGCCCCTGCTGTGATCTCTCTCCTCACTCCGTCTTCGATGCCTATAGTAACTATCATCTCTTTCTTTGCTCCAATCCCTTTCGCGTCTTTTGCTATTTTGTTTTCTTGTCCATTCTCTATCCCATGATCTGTCTCGGTCTAGCTCTCTGTGTCTGCTCCTCTGATCACGTCTCCAGTCTCTATCTGATCGTTCTGATCCCCTTCCATTGTGTGGTGTGTGGCCTGGGGAGAGGTCGTCTCTGTGGTTGAATTCATTCCCTGGATTTCTATACACGTGCAGAAAATTACAATTCTTGCCACGAGGACAACGGTTTCGTTCAAAGAGACCTTGAAACAAACAAGGAAACGGGAAAACAGTTAAGCAAAACAGAGCAAAATCTGCAAAATAGTTCAAAAGAAAAACAGTTTTTGATCGCTTTTCGTTACACTCCTCAACATCTGTCGTACAATACCACAATGATGATTTTGACAAGAATCAAGACTTCTTCACTACTTAAAAATGGCCATCAAAGACACTACATCAAGTGACTTGAGCAAGAAACAAAACTATTGATTGCTTTAATAACGTCAACATCTTTTGTTATTTTCCTGTTTGCTTTGTTCATTTCTTACTGGCCCTTATTGAGAATTTGATAACTGGGTTATATCCATTAGTTTGTTATGCAGAGAGCCTACTGCTATTCTTCTCAATTACACTCTTTCTATTTTCTTATTTCTTACGTTGCAACTAAAAGAACTGTAAAGTTTTGCAAGGGATGGCAATCCATACTTGAAAAGCCATAGCTAACAAGGAGACGGTGAGAGGTAGCCTCCTACGCAGACGTCTTTTGGCTCGTCACGCAATCTTTCCTTTGCATGACGAGCCAAAAGACGTCTGCGTAGGAGGCTAGGTGAGAGGGGGATAGAGGAAAACAAAATGTTTTGCAAACATACCACAGATTGCTGACTTCCACTTGGTCACGGGAGAAAACTCACAGGAGAGTTGCCTGGATGCATACCAGCGAGCATTAAACATTGCAAATGCCTTGGCACATTCCTCTTCACTGTGAATGAAAATTTATAACTCACTGAGAACAAAACAACAACATCCATGGTAACATATGGTTTGCTCTGATCAAGACATGGAACAGAAGCTAACAGACACTTCAATCTTTAAAGCACAAACTTAAGTATACAACTGAAGTATACAACTCTCAAACAGAGAATGACCATGGCTCTTACAGTACTTCACTCTTTTAAATCATAGCCTACTAAAAGTGACAACTCTCTAAGACTGATGCATGGAACTGGACCCAGCTTTATTTCACTGCTATGAGCCAGAAATTTATGACCAAAGAGGAAGGAGACAATTAAGATACACTGGTCACTGATTGATGCCAGTCAATCTTGTGATTGACTACTGGTTTCATCAGTGTAAACAAAGATATTAATATTAATATTTCCCTGCATAAATACCCAGGAAAGATCCTTGAAATTTATTGGATAATAACGGTCAGCTGTAGAGATAAATAAACCAATGGACTACTCCTACAGACAGGAATTGTATAATGTCTATGAAGGACAAGCTTAATACCCACCTAGCAAATTGCACATACACATTGCCTCTCAAATGTGGCTCGTGATTACAACAAACCTGAAACAAAAATAATAGAAAAGCATCATCATTATCATCATTATCATGATGATAATAATAATAATTAATAATATTTAGAACTTATATAGTGCATTTTCCATGTGTATATGATCAAATGCACTTTACAAGCAGATGAAATTGGAATTTGGAAATGTTGGTTTTTGTG
Source organism: Pachyseris speciosa (assembly GCA_016490735.1). NCBI lineage: Eukaryota > Metazoa > Cnidaria > Anthozoa > Scleractinia > Pachyseridae > Pachyseris > Pachyseris speciosa. Next base: position 29,574 of record JAEMWC010001345.1, read on the forward strand.
GAGAGGGGAAAACCGGAGAACCCGGAGAAAAACCTCTCGGAGCAGAGAAGAGAACCAACAACAAACTCAATCCACATATGACGTTGAGTCTGGGAATTGAACCTGGGCCACATTGGTGGAAGGCGAGTCTCTCACCACTACACTATCCCTGTAAAATGATCATCATCATACAATTTATCTGAATTCAGATTTTAGAGTAATATATCCGAATATTATGTAGTATATGGAATGTGACTTTTTGTGGAACATGTGATATAATTATGTACATTTATACCATGCCATAGAAAATACAGCAAATAAGAATGCAGGAAAGCTGTTGTATATTCGTCAGTATTCCACCAAACCTTCCCATCGATCAATGCAATTTAACAGTATCACACCCGACCTTCCCATCGTGCACTGAGATTGTTTTTAGCACTTGAAATTTGCAACCACTTGACTATAACAACTTTATTTTACATTAACATTTTATTATTTGTAACTTGGTCATGAACTATAATTAAGAAAAATTTCAAAAAAGGTTTAAAAATACTGTCAAGAGGGTGGACATAGGACGCCATTTCAAAACCATTCAAGTCTGGGTGTATCTCACTTTCATTACCTTGCTGGCCACTATTTTCTATGGCATTGTATAAAATAGTTATGCAACCTTTTCTTGTGGTATACCGTGGAATAGCCCACTTGTCACTTGTATTTTCTTGGTATACACACAAGCCTTTATACAAGTGACTTGTGGGATATTCCACGGTATGCAGGGTTGGCACAGTGGTTAGACCACTCGCCTTCAACCAATGTGTCCTGGGTTCGATTCCCAGACTCGGTGTCATATGTGGGCTGAGTTTGTTGGTTCTCTACTCTGCTCCGAGAGGTTTTTCTCCGGGTACTCCAGTTTTCCCCTCTCCTCAAAAACCAATGTTTGATTTGATTTGATTTGAGATTGTTATTGTGTCTACAATTAGCAGGTATGCTAAAGTACTTTGACACAAAACTAAACTTATTATTTATTATTATTATTATTATTATTATTATTATTATTATTATTATATTATGCCACTTGAAAGCATTGCATAACTGGTATGTGGTAAGGCAAACTGCAGCACCAGGAGCTACATTCCCTACTCTATGCAATCATTGTGTGGGTTCTTTTACGTCCCCTTCAAGTTTTTATGCATGGAGGTGATGAAGACAAGACCACTTATTTAAAGTGCACCAAACCCCAAAATAGTTGTTCACTTAAATAAATCTTTGCACCTGTTTGAAACGCATTGTGCCTTGACTTTTTATAGGCTGTAAAAGTCACGAAATCTAGCCATCATCTGTCCCATGACCGAGCTAGAAAGGCGCATGGGTCTATTCCTTACATGACATCACAAATTGTGGTAAGTCTTTGTAAACATGCATATATACATGAGAAGTACCTCACAACATTAGACAAAGGAAACTGGTGCCAGCAATGTGAGCACCATTAAAAAAATGCCACTATGATTCCATGTGCAGATGAAAACACAGCAGGCTTCCTGCTAGGTTCTCAGTTGTTTTATTTCATTTGTAATATGGAATAATATTACTCCTGGGGTCTTTATATTCTACAGCAAGTTTCTTTGGAATAATTATTATCACATTGCGATCTAAACAATGAAATAGAGAAAGTCCTTGTAGTTCTTCCCAAACCTATATTTCACAAGGGAGAGATGGGGAGATGCTTTAAACTATCAACGTTTTTTTCTCCAAAGGTGTGTGCTTGCAATTCATCTTTACCTTGAACTGGACAACAGCACCAGCTTTCCTGAACTCGGGCAGTGTGTCCTCATAAAACTGCTTGAAATTTTCATAAGCTTCCTTTTCGTCATACTTAAAAACAATGAAAAAGATATTCAGTCATTGTAGTATTTGCAAGTTTGTGATAACTCTGAGTTGCTGTTACTAAGGCGGTGCTATGGAAACATGGTCAACTAACAGGGAGGGATGCAAAGACAAGGACCAAAAGAGAAAGAAGGGAAAGCTGTGACTTGTTTTATAAGCACCGTCAAGAGTAACTAACAATAAAACCAACTGAATACTTAGAAAGGTTTGTGTTGTAGTGTACATCTTGTGGGATAACTGTAAATGACTTCACACCACTCCTGGTAATTTTATTTGTCTATTGTCTGCATCAAAATTAGACAGTCCAGCTACTTCAAGTTATTGAATCACAGTCATCAATGCGAGAGATAGTTTAGACCTTGTGGCCTAAGAGTTGGTGTTGGGGGTCATGATCACAAGTTGACAAACTAACCTCAAGGCTGGTGTCCTGGTCTGCCTCATCCAACATGGACTGAGAGAGTCGAATATCATTATACATTGCTGGAATCATCAGCGTAACACTTGACGATGGTCGTGGATGTTGTCTTGAACACCTGTGTATTAAAAGGGAAGTTAAATGAAAGGGTTTCCAGGTGCTAAAATGATGCACCATTTCTCTGGGTCCCCTGTCAATTTCTGTGCAAATTTTCTCTATATCATTTTTTTTAGCTTTTCGGGACAATCTTGTCCAAAATGTGTCATTGGCTAGCACTGAGAATGTCTAAAAGACACAGGAGACCCACCCTTGCCATTATTCCTATCTTTTTATGTCATCTACAACTACAGAAGATTTGGAAGGACTAGTCATGCCACTGCTGCACTTTGCTATAATTTTATGTCTACAGTGTTTCTCTTGGTAAAATTATTTTGTCCAGTGTTTCATCACATCAAAGAAACTCTGGGGGAGGACTCTCTTTTAGAAATGGAACTTTCCTTTAAGCAAAAAAATACAAAGCATTTTCTCACCTTTCTCCAAATCTACAAGCACCAGTCTTGAGGTAAAATGAACAATTTACAGTGTCCTGCAAAAATTTAGAAATACACACACTCTAACAAATAGGGTCATAAGATTTAATGTGCTAACCAATGCACATTTACTGATAATTTGAAAAAAAAGAGCTCAAGTATTTGTACAGCAAAGAAGCACACTCCTGATTTAATTTTTACATTTAGACTTTTCCAGTTAAAAAAGTGACTGCATCATTTAATAAAAATTTAAATGCCTTAGTTAGCATATTATAAAGTAACTGCCATAATCCAACATCTCCAAATCAATAGTCTCTTTTTGTGTTACACTGTCATCATACTTAACCTGCAATACAAAAAATCTAATTCCTTCTTACAATATCAGTACTTATACTAATCAAATAAGGTTGCGAACAAAAATAAAATGTATTAATCTTCTTCATATTTTCCCAGATAGTGCCATAGTAAGAAATTCGTCAACTGGAAAGAAGTAAAGATAAAACAGATTTTGATAAATGGTAGAAGAATCATTCACCTGCTCTGTGCCATAAGATTTCCCAGGAGCTGGAGGAGCAAGTGGATTATGCCATGCTTCACTACTCTACAAAAAAATAATACATAAACAAGACTAACAGTTTTAAAAATAAATAATTTCTTGATACCTTCTTTAAGAACATGATTCTTTATTTTGTAATCAGCAATTTACAGGAGTTGAAATCACACCACTGATTCGATTGTAATTCATGCAAAAATGAATGTATTCCACTCACACAGAGATTCAAATCTTTCTACCAGTAGTTTTAAGTTTGTACTATGACAAAATTCATAATGTGAACATGGAACAGCTCCCCTACTTGTTATTTTTTTTCCCTCAAAAAATGATTTAAAGTGCACTAATTTTTTATGTCACAGATAGCACAGAGACAAAATTAATACCTGAGAAGTGGATGGTTTGTCCAACTCCTTGAACAAGGCATCCTAATGGAGAAAACAGTCCAAACATGTGGCTTGAGGCATGGTTAAGAGTTTTTTCATCATAGAGAACAGTATATCATTATCTAAACTGCAAGGTCGCAGAATTTCAAGTAAACATAACTCTAATCTTGAACAAGACACGACTGTTATTGTCCATTTTTGAATCTTAACACCTGAAATCTATCTCTTCCAATTTCCTTCAACAAAATCATAAATATTAAAAATGTATTCCCATTCTCAGAGAGAATGCAAAAACTGTATCCTTAGTATGATCAATAGCTACCCATGAAACTGTAAGATTAAGGAATACCCAGGAAACTGATAGCCTAACAGGTGTAAAATTTTCTCCACTGAGTAAACTGGCTGAAGGAAATTCAGTTACACCAATAAGACCATTCAAATGTAGAAATAACTTCCTCTCCAAAGTGCAGAGTGTAATATCTGTATGCTTATATGATAATTACAACAAATTAAGGTAAAATTATTCAATCATTATAGCAAGATAATAAGTCTTCTGAGATGCTTAAAGGAACATTGAGCTTATTAATTCATTTGAAAGACTTCCATCAGTAACCATACCCTAAATTTCTAGTAAATAGTTATTAAACTAAAGATGCTATCATATAAAGTAAATCTGCTGTCTTGTAAAAAGATACAAATATGCCTTTGATGCATTGGACCCAATGATTCATGGACGAAGACTTGTGGGTGACTTCACTGACGTTGTTTCCACATCAGTTAAGGATTATCAGAGATTTATTTTAATTTGTAATATCATAAAACCCCACTGAAACAGTCAGACACAGTTGCTGGGAAATAGCTTGCCCTTAGTAAACAATGTTAATGACACCAATATCATTATATCCAAACATGAAATGATGTACCCAGAAGAGTTAAACTTGGTCTGTGTGCTGGGTAAACATTTGCTGTCAAGTCAATTGGCATGCACTGTAGTTTGGCAGTTTGCATGATACCATGCCAAGTTTAATACTTTGTTTGGTGTTTAAAATGTCAGTAAACAAACCTATATTTTCTGCTTAATATTATATAACCATCCAAGACCTCCAAAGTGAGTGAAATAAGACATACAACATGATACAAATGCATGAAACCCCAAACAGAAACTTGAAAAAAAATCCGAGTTCCAGATGGGATTCGAACCCATGACCCTCCGCGATCTAGACGGACGCTCTAACCACTGAGCTACTGGAGACTCTATGGTGAGCAAGGGTGAAATGTGGGCTTTGACTAGAACCGCATCACGCGGTCACACAGCCAAATAATGACTAGCACACTCATAACTGCATCACGCAGTCACAGTAAGGCACATCAAAGATGCAACCATCCAAGGTCTTGGATGGTAAGGCACATCAAAGATGCAACCATCCAAGTTCTTGGATGGTTGCATCTTTGATATGCCTTAATGTGACTGCATGATGCAGTTATGAGTGTGCTAGTCATTATTTGGCTGTGTGACCGCGTGATGTGGTTCCAGTCAAAGCCCACATTTCACCCTTGCTCACCATAGAGTCTCCAGTAGCTCAGTGGTTAGAGCGTCCGTCTAGATCGCGGAGGGTCGTGGGTTCGAATCCCATCTGGAACTTGGATTTTTTTTTGAGTTTCTGTTTGGGGTTTCATGCATTTGTATCATGTTGTAATATTATATACTTCTTAAAAGTTGGATCACACATTTTCATGGAGCAACTGGTCATATTACATGCTGGAACTTGATAAAGAATACTCAATACCTGTTCGCTTTTTTTTTATTTATTGCAATAATTTATCTTATTGAGAATAATAAATACTATCACAGTACTCCCTTATACAATTTTTAATTTTGTTTTAATTTATAAGCTGAATGACAGGAGATGTTTCAAAACTTTAAAATGTAAATGATGGTTGTTGCTAATCTTTTCCTTGCATTCATTGTCATAAATAGCCAAAAACTAAAGGGGAAAAGGTCATACACTCAATCCAAATGAACTAGACATGACATTCTTATTTATCCAATTATATTGTTTGTAAACTTGAAAATTGCCTCAAAGTTGCTGAAACACTTGATCACAAAGTTTTTCCATAGTGATGTTTCCCTCGTACATTAATGCCAGCTACGCTGTATGGTGACTTCAAAAAAATGTTAATGATATCTTGAAAAGTTGGTACCGTAAAATAAGTTGGGATACAGACTGTTCAGTGAATAACCAGTTCCATCAACAGTGATATCACCTCTTTCTCTTTGATTGCCTTTTGTTTTTGTTCTTCTCGCTCCTTTTCCCTTCTCTGTTCTTCTTCCCATTCTCTTTTGATTCTCTCCTATAACACGTACAAACAGTTGGGCCATGAACATATTGACGAACAGTAGGCTAACTCTGCCCACAAAGGATACATAATGCCAGTTATTTCAAAAAACAGATTTTAAATTAGGAGGAAATTTTCTTCCCCATCCAGAACTGCTGTTTAGCATGCCAGAACCCTAGACAACAAAGCATGGACAGCAAATGACAGGAGGGATGGGAAAGACTCTTCTGTTTGAAGATACTGGACTCAGAAGCACAGATTGACGTCCAACCCACATTGCAAATGTGCAAGTGTCAACTGAGTGAATGACTGTAAGTGATTTATAAATAAAGGTTGTTACATCTTGTTCCTGTTTTTCTCTTATTTTTCGTTCTTCATCTTCTTTTTTCTTTCGAAATCTTTCTTGAGCAATAGCTTCTCTCTCCAACCAAAGGCGATGCTGGGTTTTTCTAAAAACAAAGAATGTACGTACTTTGTTCAAGTTAAACTATGCCCTTAATCAAAGGTTTAAGTCTCTTATTTCATAAATTAATGCTTTAGAATAACCCATCAACTTAGGATTAAAGATTAGCCTACACATACCAGTACTTGGTACTACACCTTAAACAACTATCTCCCTTAACCCTTTCCTCCCTACGAGTGGCCTATAAATTTTACTCTGTCTAATGCCAGACAATTTCACTCATCAAAGGGAGACTCCTTAGGAGTTAAAGGGTTAATTTGAATTTATACAAAAAGCATAAAAGCCCTGTTGTGTAAAGGGTGATAGTTTGGAGTGAAGGGGTGGTGGGTGGGGGATAGTACAGGGGATTGGATTTTCCCATTAACATAATCAAAATAATTGTGACTTCAGTTTCCTGACCCTTCCTTGATAGCCACTCACATTTTTTCTGCCAGGTTCCTCCCAGACCCCTTCTGAACAATTTATGTGAAATTGAGTTCAGACATATTCTCACCCACCTCTTCAACATACCCCCACCCGTCCCTACAACATACCCCACCCGTCCCTACAACATACCCCCACCCGACCATACAACATATCCCCACCCGTCCCTACAACATACCCCCACCCGTCCTTACAACATACCCCCACCAGTCCTTACAACATACCCCCACCAGTCCTTACAACATACCCCCACCCGTCCCTACAACATACCCCCACCTGTCCCTACAACATACCCCCACCCGTCCCTACAACATACCCCCACCCGTCCTTACAACATACCCCCACCAGTCCTTACAACATACCCCCACCCGTCCTTACAACATACCCCCACCAGTCCTTACAACATACCCCCACCCGTCCTTACAACATACCCCCACCCGTCCCTACAACATACCCCCACCCGTCCCTACAACATACCCCCACCCGTCCTTACAACATACCCCCACCCACTCCTTCATCCTAGCACAGGCCATGGATATCTAAGTATCTAACAGTCTGTGGTTTCATTTCATGTACCTTTCTTCCTCTTCTTCCAGCAATCTTTTTTTGTCTTTTCTCTCCTTTGCTTCTATTTTGGCCCTGATCAAAACATACGTTTTTGGATTAACAAATGCTTGACTACCAGCTACTGTTCAGACTAAAGTGAGCATTGGGAATCAAGCCTACATCAACACCTCAAACATTACAGTTGTGAATATTATCGTTTCTTTCATAATAGGAAAATGACCTGGCAGATGCCTAGTAGTCCTGTCTATCCTTAACAAAAAGAAACCATCATTTTGATTTTCAATTAAGTTACACAAGTTTACAACCTTACCTCAAGACAGGATCATTCTCTATCCTCCACTTTTCTGTTGTTGTAGGACAAAAATAATTTCATTTCAAAAATACCATGTGATTCCTGGGTGACCTGTGTGCAGACAACCCGTAATTCCTGAGAGCTATCTGGTACATAGAAGGAACTGGGAGGAGTCCTCACACAGGCTACCCATGGGTCTCTGAGAATACTAAATAGTAAGGCCAGAGAATTTCAATACAAATTGTTACACAGAATTATCTATACAAACAAGAGTTTGCATAAAATGGGCAAAACGGCGACACCATTGTGTTCCTTTTGCGGCCTGTCTGACGAGTCCCTAGAGGATTTGTTTGTTTACTGTGAGTTACTACTAGCTTCTGGCTATCTGTGACAAATTGGTTAGGAGGATATGGTATATCTATAAACGTCTTGAGTGCTGCAGACATAACTTTTGGAATTTATAAAAAGGATCTTCATTTGATTAATCATATTTGTCTTCTTGGTAAACAAATTATTTATCGGTGTCGCAGTTTGTCATTAAAACCGTCACTGACCTTGTTGATTGAAAAAGTGAAGTATGCATATAAATTAGAGTCACAGATAGCCAAAAGCAATAATTGCCTTGATATTCATAATAAAAAATGGCAGTCTCTGCTATCAGCACTGTAAATACGTAACAATAAAGGATTCTATTTATTGTAATATTGCTCTTCTTTGTATCTTTTTAAGAAGACCTATATCTGTACTTTTACACTTATTTTTTAGTTCTAATAGCAGCCATTGCTTTGTACGTAGTTTTTTTTTCTTTTAGTTTCTATATTGTTGGGTATTGTGTAGTAATTGTGATAGTTTAATAAAGAAAATATCATTAAAAAAAATAAAAAAATAACATTGCTGACTAACAGCGCGCAATGAAATTGTTTAATCCTGAAATTCTCCATTAAAGGTACTTTTTCTGTGGTTTACCTTCGAGCTCCTCTTGCTCTCTCTTCTTTGCTGCTTGCTGTCTTTTTTGCCTCCGCCTTTCTTTCTTAACAAGCCTCCTGAATTGCTTATGACTGAAATGATTTAATGAGAAATATAAAACTCTGAGAATAGCTAAAAATATGATCCCCGTTTCAAGCTGAGAAACTACTTGTAGCTGTTCCATGATTTCTTTCCCATACTTGCTTCACGTCCAAGAGATTTTGCAAGTTATCAAATGTAGATGTAGTTGTAGATGTAGATGCAGCTTTCAAACTCAATGGAAAGTTTAATTTGATTGCACATCCCTTTGTTTATTTCAGTTAATTCCAATATATTTATCCAACAAAAAACGAAAACGTTAGGTGGTTTGTCCAATAAGCTTGAAATTAAAATAGTTTCAGTTGATTTCTATTCAGTTACATGTTGCATCACGAAGTTACTTCGTAGCGCGCAAATTAGTTAGCATATATTAGGAAGCTTTAGATTTGACACGAATACGAGATTTAGGACGAGTACGACTTTTTAAATCTAGTTCACGCGCCTTGCATAACCACTCCGTATATAAATCCTGTTTCTAAAATCTGCTTTTCTGTTATTAAGCAATAGGGCAGAGTAAGGGATCTGTGGAGGCGACTGGTTTGAAGTTTGAAAGTCGTACTCGTACTCGATCTCGTACTCATACTCAGATCTATAAAGTCCCCTATTGTCAAATATGAAAGAACTGCGACAAGTGTGCCAACTATTTTGGGGAATCAAAGAGAAAATTGTCGCACAAAACTTTAAAAGAAGGAACAATGGGTTATTTAAAAGTATCTGGATTACCTAAAAGGACAATACCTGAGCTTAGCTGGCGTTTCTCTCCGTTTAAAATCTTTCTCAGATTCTTCGTCTTCGTTCTCGGCCGCCATATTTTTTAGTTTTGTCACCAGGCTTCCAGCCGAGCGCCTCGTTTGTAAATCTCCCCAGGCCTCCTCTCAAAATGCGGGCTCGTTGACAACAAAAATGGCGTCTTGTGTAACGTTTAACTTCATTTGACCACGAAGTAGAGAAGTCTTTATTCTGTCTTCACTTTTAAAAAAAACTATTTCTAGGTGAGAAGAAATAAGTTGGAGCCAGGATGGCCACTATGATCAACGGACAGTTGATTCTGGAGGAAGAATATGACGAAAATTACCAACCCACAGAACAAGGTGAGCTGCCCGGCGAATCGCGGAGATTCATCAACAACGTGGGATTAGTTAAAGCTTCCGTACTCAAACTAGTCGTCGCTTGGGACTTAAAATGTTGTTTGTCTAGTTATATTTTTGTTACAACTTCCATAAAATTAATTAAGTACGGTCAATCTCGATGTTTTTTGATATTATTAATTAGCTCTTCCTGAGTAATTTACGTAAGCTAAACAAATATAGGCTGACCTTGCGCCTTAATTTCTGTTTTAGGAAACCTAATTAAAATTGTTAGCTTTGCAGTAACCTCTGATATGCTTAATTACACTTGCGATTTTTTATTTATTTTCATACCAGTGTGTAAAACGTTTACTATGTACAACACCGGGGTACAACATGGCTCATAAAACAATAGGCAGCTAGTCATACTACTTAGAAAATCGTGGTTCATTTAAAGTGAACCGTTACCGTGACCATGGGAAGAGACAGGAAATCTGGACTGCACTAAGAACCAATCAGATTGCAGGACTTGTTACTGTGCCCTCTTGGAAAAAATAAATCCATATATTTTTATGACAGAACAGTTAAAGTGCCCCTAACCCCAAAATGTTTTTTCATTTTAAATGATTCGTCTCTGAATTAGAAGCACAACCGTGAAAATTTTTTTTTGATTTGGTTGAATCTTCACTTTTCTGTGCCCCGGTAAAGTCTTGAAGTTACGACCAAAAACGCAGCCATTTTGTTTCATGACCGAGTTATGGGGAGATTGGGTTCAGCACTTGTATGACGTCATCCCGGGAACAGAAGTTCTGTTGCGCTTACAAAGTTCTTTGAGGAAGCTCAATAATTCTAACTCTGAGGGCAAATAAGACATGATTTTAACCGATAATTTATATTCATAGTATTGTCACATGTAACATAGACCCTTTTCATAATGGTGCCCGACAAATTATTCTTTTATTCTTATGATAATGAGCCCTACTAGCCTCGTCAGCATGTGCAAAATTCAAAAGAATTTTTTCATTAAAGTGAGGTTAGTAGGGCTAATTAACACATATACAAAAGAATAATTAAAATCGTCCGCCATTATGAAAAAGGTCTGTTTCTCTCCTAAGAGAAGATTTGATGTTTTGCAAACGAATGAGCCAAAAACAGACCGGCTGTTCGTGAAATAAACATATTCCCATCGGCTGATCTCACAGGCATTTCATGCCCTTTTATACGGTGAAAACAGAAAATTCCAATGCGTCCGTTCAGTGAAAAGATCTCCTCTTTAAAACTCGTTTATTGTATATTGATACAACCCAAACATGTGCATGTACCATGTTTCCAATGCATCGTGATATTCGGTGTGCTGCGTATCGGATACACAAAGGATTTAACCGCAGCGACACAAAGTAGTCCAGAATGTAATGGCAGCTAAAATAATTGTTCCTCCATATGTACCTTTAGGAAAACCTCATAAATCTAACTTCCTTGAAATTTTTCGGCTTCATGAGTCCTACAGTCTTCGACACAAGCGCTCTATTAAAACCGGTTCCAACGTCAACAATCAAAAATTTCAGAGGCCATGCTAATTCACTGACAGAAGCCCATGTCACTGATCAATACATTGTAGACTGCTAAGAAAACTTGAAGTGTTTACAAATCAAATTGATTAACTTCACCGAATTCAGTTGATTTAGACGATGGTGCCACTCAAACTTCATGTTCAAATGGAGCTACATGTAGTAAAATATATCCAATCATGTCTAAATTTGTGTCAGTTTGTTTACATCGGATATATGCAAATTATTCTCGCATCGCGAAGTTGCGTTCGCTTATTTCTAACCAACAGTTTGGATACGTAGCCTCAAATTTTAATTGCAGTAAGCTATATTTATTTCATTTTACCTTAACCCATTGACTACCGCAGGTTTTTACATTTTCGGAGTGATTTTCCACCTATAAACGATGAATAGCAATTCGTGACTCCTTATTTGAACTACCAGGGAAAAGTGGTGCTGTCCTAAGGCAATGGAGGCTCAAGGTTTCTGAAAACGTCATTTTGACGTAGCTATTTTTTATCCGTGAAGCGACAACAATGGCCCAAGTTCGGTTTGCTTGCGATTTCTGCTAAATTTACAGCCATTTTTCATCTTTAGCGGCTGCCTGATGAGCATCATTAAGCGTGACGGTAGCTAAGAGTCCACTTTCTCAAAGAATCGAGCAAGGTGATGTACTTTGTTGTTGAATTTGGCTTGTTACTCGACGTATTGGGAATTTGGCCGGTCAAACACTTAGTACCTTTGGGACTCGACTATTGATGAATTTCTCGACCTACCGCCACATATTTTGGAATTTCTGTGTACTGAAGATGACCACGAACAGGAAATTTTGGCGGTAGGCCAGAGTGGCTGTAGACTTAGTTTATATGGGAAAGAATTGGGGGAAGGAACGGGCGCTGTCAAAAATTCTCGTTAGTTCCCAGCATGCAATGCACTCAAGATGTTGAAAATGTCGGGAAGGCCCGAATGCACTGGAACAAAAGGCTGTATCTACGCTCGGGAGAAGAATGTGAACAAAAAAAGTCATTTCTAAGCTAGAAAAAGGACTGAATTTCGTTATGATGGTTGAATTTTGGTTTTTCGACAATGATTTCCCTAAAAAACATGAAGGCAAAAAGGGGCATTTTTGTTGTTTCTCTTTGACGTTAAAAACGGCCAGTTTCGTTCTTGTCCAAACTCAAAAGGCCATATTTGGTAAAAATCGCTACGTTTCTTGCATTTATTGGATATGCAAATTTAAAGGGCATTCCATTTCGTGCTCACAACTAACAGTTAAGGCAATATTCGTGCGATTGAGAGAGTTGCAATGTTTTGAAGCATGGGAGTTTTTTACGGCCGGTTTTGGCTGGCACGGGTGCCAATGGGTTAAATTGCCTTGACTTCGATCACTAGAAATTCAGCTAATCCTCAAGTCACATAATTCGCGTCAGCTGAGCTCACTTTCTGTTCTCTTGTCAAATCTATCTTTGCCTTCTTTGAATAGATACCATAAATAAAGACTCTCCCATAAATAGGCACTTCCACAATTAATTGCTGATGTTCGTTTAAAATACCGATCCAAAGTTGGATGTGCGCCGTTTATATAAAGTAACAATTATTGTTTTCAAACCGCTGCTCAATTCCCATTGCTGATGCACGGGTACTCAGTCGTTCAAGATTGAAATGTTAAATCAAAGCTTTTGCTCACCAGCAGCGTACACAGAACTACGAGGTATGGCAGATAACACTTATAAATGAAGTTAATCTTTTTCGTCTTCCCTTCTTCCGCGAATCTTGCTGTCCATTCCTGGTCTTCGTATTAAACCATGACGTTCCTTCGAGCTTCTCGCCGAGTCTGTTCTAGTTCCACTTCAGAAATGAAGTTAATTTGGTCTTCACCCTACACATAGCCTGACTCTGACTCCGAGGACGAGGAGGACATGATTCCAACACAATTTTGACAACTGCCAGGCTTTTACCCTCCAATATGTGCTTTGATAACCCCAACAAATGCTTGCAAAAACAGAGATTGACTGAGAAGCTATCCTTCAATCGTTCCCAGGATGACGTCACCAACCTCGTTGGACCCAGACTCCCTTTTACTCGGCCGTGTAACAAATTGAATGAGACTTTGGCCGTCCATAAAAAATCAAGGATTCAACCAAATCCAATAATTCTTTCGCCAAAATACTTCGAATGATAAGTAGATTTATTTAGGTAAAAAATTTTTTTTGGGGTTAGGTGCACTTTAAAACCAGCTTATGCTTATGCAATTACAGAATATTTGTATAAAACTAACTAGCGGTAATTTAGTACAGTAAAAAGGCTGTTGAATTACCATTCTCAAAACATTTGTTGGCTTGCAGAGATAATTGAGTATGCACAGTCAATTGGTATAGATCCATCCATGGAGAGAGATCTTCTGTTTATTGCGCGGGAAGGAATAGTTGCTCCTTTGCCTCCAGAGTGGAAACCATGGTAAGATTTTCCTCCCTCAAAAGAGGAAAGAAATTAGTTAATTAGGGAGTAATTTTACAGTAATTTTACATTGTGAATCAGGGCTTGAGACTAACGGTAGCCAACTAGCCACAGACTAGTAAAAGTTCCATTTTGGCTAGTGGATTTTGCTCTTCACTAGCCATTTCGGCTAGTGAAAAGTTCAAAGCACTGGACGACAAGGGAAACCAAATGAAAATTAATTTCAAATATATCACAAAAGAAAATGGAGTCGTGCAAGTGTACAGACGATTGACTTTTTCTTTTTCTTTTTTTCATACTAATGCAATGAACGACAAATGAACTACTTCCTCAAGACTTACTTTTATTATAAAACTTTAAAGCTGGTAAGTTGCACACCACAGTGGCGGATTTAGAGGTGGTGTCGAGGGACCCGCCGCGGCCCCCCTTTTTCATGTAGTTTTTAAAACAGCTTCTGTAACCAACCGACTTTTAATTGGTACAATGTATCGTGCATCAGGCAGTTTTTTTTAATTTCAGCCCCTCTTTAATTTCAGCCCCTCTTTCTGGATTTTCTGGATCCGACCCTACAGTGTACATCAGTATTGTGGTTGGAAAAGAAAGTACCTAACTGAAATTGCTTCACAGGATTAATGTCTGGCAAACAAGTCTGGCTAGTGAAAAATTTGTTTTGGCTAGTGAATCAAACCTCTTGCTAGCTACTGGGCTAGTAAGCTGAAAAGTTAGTCTTGAGCCCTGGTGAATGTTAATCAGACTTTTCAGAAAGTTTGGTCAAAACTTACAGTGTCTATTGCTACTGTCTGATGTTAATATCTAGCTCTAAAACTCAGTTACTTTTAAAGGGGCTATTGTATGGGTATTGTTCTGTGTTTGAGCCAAAATTTGGGTCAAATCAAGAGTAAGACATTTTTTTATTTATATTTGTGAATAATTATCGGTCTTAAGCACTTCAACAGAAAGACATCAAGTTGATTTTTGAAAGGTTAAGGATAACAAATCGTAATCAGTTTATAATGGTCCTTTACCTAGATTCGCTCTTTTTCGAGTTGAGGTTTGTTTCCATCGTGATTATCCTTAGCAAAGGGCACTTATTTTTGGTTTTATTGTAGACTAGTAGTAGTAGTAGTAGTAGTAGTAGTAGTAGCAGTAGTAGTCAAAGAGTAGTTTTGAACAAAACCAGAGCATTTTTCAGTTTCTATCAGTACAAACATCTCATGTAGCTTGATGAGTAAATACTAAAAAATGGTGATGCAAGCCCTTAATTTAATTGGCGTGTTCTGGTTTGTTATTTCTTTTCAGTCAAGACGCAACTGAAGAAATTTACTACTTCAACTTTCAAACTGGTGAGAGTGTGTGGGACCATCCATGTGATGAATATTATAGAAACATGGTTATTGAGGAGAGGAGGAGGAGAAGTGCCATGGGTATATCAACGAAAAAAGACAGCAAGAAGAAGGAGAAGAAAGATGGTGGCAAAAAGAACAAGACACAGGAAGGACCATTAAAACAGAAAGTACATGAGCTCTTAAGATTTGAAAATTATACTAAATACTATATGGTTTTGTAGAAAATCATATTAATGGCTCTCCATAGGATAATTCAGCAATTATTCTGAAAAGCTTTAATTAATGCTTTGCTAATTTGCATAATTAATTTTAAAAACTTGAATATCTCTGGATATTTGAAAATGATAAACAACATTCTTCTTGATAAATATAAAAAATGTTACAGTGGTTGAAAGCTGTCAAAAATCTTAAAATCCCAACATTTCAGCTATTAACATCAGCCTTCTTCAGGGGTAATAATATAACGAAGTGACGAGTACATTTAGTTGCATACTGTAGGTGCCGATAAAAAATCAAATATATTAGAAATCTTGTTCTTATCCAATAGAGTCAACGCTCTGTACTCTTGGGGCAGGTACATGCCGTCATCGTGGTTGTGTGGAATTTTGCATGTGTTAATTTCCCAAGCCTCTAAGACGCATCGGTTTCGCCAACTTGTGCTGTAGTATTGTAGATGATTCACACGAGATAGCATGCCGAGATTGTAAACAATGTTCAGTGAGTGCAGATTTCTTGGGATGTTTTTATTCAACCACTTTTTGGTGTTCTCTGAGCTTAGTATTGAATTTCTGTTTGGTCTCCTTGATGTAGAGTTTGTCGCAACCTTTGCATGGAATGGAACATCGGGGAGACCAAACGGAAATTCAATACTCAGCTCAGAGTACACCAAAAAGCAGTCGAGCAAAAGTCCACTCAACAGTGATGATAGCATGTACCTGCCCCAAGAGTACAGAGCCTTGACTCTATTAGATAAGAACTAGATTTCTAATATATTCAGTTTTTCATGGGCACATATGCAATGTTAAATAAACTCGTCACTTTGTTATAGTTTTATTACCTCTGAAGAATGCTGAAGAAGGCGTTGGGATTTTAAGATTTTTGACAGCTTTCAACCAGTGTAACATTTTTTGTATTTATCATGGAACCACCTGGTTACAGATCAATTTTTAAAAACATTCTTCTTCTTGTACAGACTGCTTGTTTATATTTTAAAATGGCTTGTAAAATTCATTAATAATTCATAAGAGTTATGACCAGTCTACTGGTAGTATTTGAGTCACATATTGTATACCTCTCTAAACCCCAATACAAATCAATAACCTGCTCAGCTAATTAGCATACATTAATGCCTGTGCCGCAAGTGGATGTTGGGTGCCCAGGGGCCAGGGGGCTGCAACTGCCATGACCCTTGGGGGAAGAACACCCACTGGCCTACCAACCCGCAACCCAGCCACGAGCCCCCCCGCGCCAAGCCTCCCACTATAGCACCCGTCACACTGAAGCCAGAAGCTCAGTGGAAATGATGATGATGATGATGATGATGATGATGATGATGATGATGATGATGATGATGATGATAATAATAATAAAATAACAAATAAAAACCCTCAACGCTACTTGAACAGAATGCCAGGCAAACAACACTGAGTACAACGCAAACACAACGTGGCACATGTAATGACATACGCTTGCGCAGAAGCGACATACCACTGTCCACGAACCCGCACCACGCTCACAAACAACGCCAGAATGCTACAAAAGCGCTAAAAAGACCATGCAACAACGCTAAATAACAACATGCCAACAACACTAGTGACTATTGCTCCTAGTCGTTAACTACGTTAAATATGATTTAACTGTATTTAACTTTGATATAGATCTCTACTGATCAACATGACAAACATGACAAACACAATCTATTGTTTCATTTCACAAGCAGGGATCCATATTCACAGTCGTCTGGTCGTCTGAGACGACCAAAAAGTTGTATGGACAAGTAAGTTAACTCCAAAACTCGTCCTTTGGACGAGTAAAATTTTAACTCTACCATAACATCTTTTCTAAATTTTCATATGATGTTATCATTTAAAATGCATTCTGATCACTCCTCGTCCCTTTGGAACTTTCAGGAAACAATGAATAACATACAAATTTCATCTGCAATGAAATCTTAATTTTGAGCGCCATCTTTATTACTGAAGGTTCAATTTTCATGTAGTTAACCGCTGGTATTTCTCTGAAGAGTGGCATTTGCACAAAACGTGACAGTTGTTCGACAGCTGATCGAAACGAGATGTGGAGATATTTGGAAGTTGTTTTGCTGCCTCCAGTGAAGAACAAGAAAAGTGAAGCTGATGCTTCTGAAAAAGAAGCCTGGTTGACATATGAACAGGAAGAATGCAAGCGTACCTTCTTGCCCTTGTGGCAAATGAACAACCATGGCTGGCATTTGTGCACAGTGCATCAGCATCTACTGAGTCCACAATTCAAACAGTTGCAACTGGGAGCACAGCATTTTGCAAAATTTGCAAGACTGCATCAAAATTAGACAGAAGTATTATCCAGAAAAATTAGTTAGCGGATGGCTGTTCTTCACGTTGTCTGGAGTCCATTATGATTCACGAGACCACTGTTAACCGTCTTTTCAAGTGACAAACAAATATATAAGTCGGAGTATTTCACAACAGAAATAAAAAAGGCAAATGTTCCAGTTAGACATAATTTTGTCACCGTTTTTTCTATAACTCTGCACTTTCGCAAGGGCAAGCAAAATTTGGCCACTGAGGGCAAGTACAGCATCTGGCTTGCTTGCCCAGCTGACGACTTTGATAAAAAATGAATATGGATCCCTGCACAAGTAAGATAAAATATTTGCATCCAACCTTTTTGGGCTTCAAAACGGCTCGCCTTCAGCTCACTGTTTTAAATGCCCACAAAGGGAAGCCTTCCAAGGGGTGGTCTGGTGTCACTTTGTCACTCGCTGAGGACACTGTCTGTTGCTTGTTTCTTTAGGAACAAATGTTGCTGTCGCAAAGACAACAAAGGTGAATGGAAAGTGGATTGTTGCTGTTGCAAACTGTCAAGCATTTTCGACTAATTTATTTTATTTTATTAGCTTTGCCAACTTTGTGTCATTTGTCAGTGTTTTGGGAGAGAATTGTTGCCTGTTTTCGGATCCATGTTGCTTGTCGCTTCTGCCCCTTGGAAGGCCCCATAAATGACTCTCCCGCTCATATTTTTCTATTACTTAGATAGGAAAGATGTGAATTTTGTCATAGTAGCAATTTAAAGGTCTGAATATTTTTTACCATCCCATAATGTGCAGATCATGTCGTATGAGCTCTGATAAAAGGATTCACTATCCTTAAGAATGTGTCTTTTATTCTTTAGTCTCTTGGTGTTGGTTTGGCACCCCTGAAAGGTGAAGGTGCCTTGGCTCCTCTGGGACGGTCTTTTGGTGCAAGCCCCACTCCAGGAGGGACCCTAGTTGGGGGCTCGCTGGGAACAGGACCTCTTGGAGGTTCCTTAGGGAGAGGTTCCCTCGGAGGAAGTACTCTTGGAAGTTCCCTGGGAAAGAACTCTCTAAATGGCAGTATAAACACAGGTGCAAAACCAGGGCTTGGAACTGGTGGCAGGTTTCCAACTGCAGAAAAGCAGAAAGATCATTTTCAACAGGCTCCTCTTGGTGGTATCAAGGACCCACTTGGGGTAAGTAGAGAGTATTTTCTTTTTAGGGTTTCTTTTCTGGGCAGTCTTGTTCCACACAAAACTTAGAGAGTATTTTAACTCTCTTTCTCTTTCTGTGTTGTCCATCATTGAAAACACAGAGGTTTCAATAAAAAACAAATTTGAAGTAGGCAGCGAGTTGGAGTAGAGTAGGCGCCGGTATTAAAGGAAAAATAAAGACATTGTTCTTTAATTACTTCAATTTAGGGAAAAAAGTAGCCGACGTCTCTGATCAAAGTAGCCAACGCTTTTCGTCGGACATCGGTGCTTATTGAAACCACTGAAAACAAGTTTGATAAATTGTTGACCTTCATGTCAACACTGTGTGAATAGGGAGAGGTGGCTTTTATTTTCCAGAAAGATGGATTCAAAATAAATGCACATAAATTCACTCTTCACATTTCACTTTGCACTGACTCTTCTTCACTAGTTTTTGTGCAAGATTGTACTAAATAGATGCAGGCTGTCCTATACTACTAGGCAATCATAATAATTATACTCTTGATGGCTCTCTGTAAATGATGTCAGCTCGTATCATTTTAGTGGAGGTTGCTCATTAACAGGGCTTCTGATAGGTCGCGGAAAAAAAGTTACATTTCATGGGATTTTCCGGGGCAGGAAAAAGAGTGAAAATTTGCGGAAAAATCGGCTTATTTCACAGGATTTTAGCACAAAAAGTAAAAATTCACAGAAAAAACAGCTGATTTCGCAGGGCTTTAGCAGAAAATTTTGTGGGATTTTCAGGGGCAAATTCGCAGGAAAATCGGCTGACTTCACAGGAAATTGGGGGCAAACTTTGCCGAGAAACAATCAGTAAAAAACATCTGATTTCGTTTGAATTTTTTGGCAAATTTCGCTAAAGTCGATCAATATTTTGTATCGATATGACCAGCCTTGTTTAACATTCTTTAAACAGAGATAATCATTTGCTTTTTCAACAACAATGCATGGTTCACATCATGGCCAGTGCCCAGTTTTTCACAACATTAATCTAAGAACACCTGGTAGTTTTGGGACGTTGTTTACTTGTTGCAGTGACGAAGTTTCAAGATAAATTTAGATGTTTGTGGTGAATAAAACAGGTCTAATAGCCAAGATCAGTATCAAATATGCTTTGTCGACATGTATTTGGTAATATTTCTGGCAGATTTCATGGTATTTTGTGTTTTGGGGGGGAATTTTGTGGGATTTCGTCGATTTACCTGAATTTTGTGGGTCAGCGAGCGCATGAAATATCAGAAGCCCTGCATTGATGAAAGAAACTCTTCTTTTCTGAAATAATGATGGTCTCTCGTTCATTTTCTTGTAGTTTTATGAATTTTCATTATTTATAGCTGGTTAGCAAAAAATTGTCTTGTCCTTACCTTTCTTTTGTAAAGATGGTGTACTTTAACATTGATATTTATTTTGTTTGCAGAGATTGTCTTCAGATCAGGAGATGTTTGGTGGAGGCATCAATGAGAGTGGAACAATAACTTTGAGCACTGGGTTGGGAGATCACATCAACCTAAACTTCATGGCTGACCTTTCAGACGTTGAGGATGGACATGAAGTAGGTTTAAATGAAGTGATGCAGCACTCAGCCATAAACAGACTTCAGGGAGTAAACAATCTGCCTTCAGAGGCCTGATAGTTTTTTCAATATATATCCAAAAGTCAACAAATTTCATGAATTTGGCTTGGTTTTATATGATCTGTGTCATTGTTTATCTCCAGGAATTTTGTGAGAAGGGTTTTCGGGCATGTTATAGATGCACACTTCTGCACAAACGTTGAGAAGTCTCTGAATGTTTTTAATTTTTTTAACCGCCTTTACTGGGAAAAGTACATTTATTTTATTATCCAAAAGAAACATTCTACATAATGCCACAGGAAAAAGTACATAATAAAGACTTAAATAATCAAATTAGATAGCTAGATAAATAAATTTAAGACTATTTTGGTTACTAGAACACAATAAGGGGTGCATGGAATAAAGCCCTAAGTGACTCTTGATGTTCACTCAAATTCTCTCTTTGTGTTACAAGCAAATAAAAGGCAATTTGGAATGAGAATCTAACAGCTGATCAGAAGTTACTTAGGGCTTTTTTCCACACACCCCTTCAATTAAGCCATGTAAGGTGTTCCCCATCTAAATAAAACTGTAAAATAATGTATGTTTTTTGGACTGTTATACAGTTTCATTATCTGGCCAAATACCTGGTTCATTCCATTACTTGCTCAAAGGGGAACCTCTGCATATTCATTTGATAAATACAAATTCCTATGCGGATTATGAACATCTTTGTTTTTTACAGAGTGATTTTGGAAAGCCAACAATTGATCTGGGTATGCATGATATTGCCAACCTTGGTTATGAGGTAAGTACAAGTTAGCTGCCATTATTACAGTTAAAAGACTGTACAAAAATCCTCACTAGAAACCCATGTCAGTTTGTAGAGTCTTTATGAGTTAGTTGAGTCATAATGATTTAAGATCCTATGTGTTGGATCTAATAGATAGGGTGCTTTAGGATCCTATTCTATTTTACTTGTGTCTCTCATATGACTATATTTTAGATCTGTAGCATAAAATACTGGGCAGGATATGTACCAGAACAATTGCCTAAAGTTATAGTATGGAAGACATTTGAATTAAAACTTATGGTATATTTTATTGTCAAATATGAAATTTTTGTTTTAGAAATTTATTAATTCCTTGTTGTCATGTTTCTTCAATGTTTATGTGTTAATACTTGTGTATATGTTTGTAATTTTGTGAGAGACAGTGTAATCCTTGCATTTTGATTGGTCTAGTAGAGCCAAAAAATAAAACAAATATAAAACAAATAGATTCTGTGTAGTAGGGAATAGGGGATGTGAAAATGTGGTAAGAACATCAGTCATGCTTCTTGCCTGCAGCTTGTAGCATATTTCTTTGTCCTTACCATGTTTTGATGTCATCTGTATGTTATCAGAGTACACACAAACTTCCAAATGGAATCTATTTGTTACATAATTTAATCCCCAAACTGTCAAGAACTCTTGATTATCTTTTTCAGGATTCAGTCATAGAAGAAACTTCAAATCTCAATGCATCGGCCACTCCATCTGTGCTGAGTGATGTAGATGATGGAGAAGAAGTGGTATGATTGTCCTTTATGATTGTCTTTTATGTGTCTTGCTGTGAAAATCTGTGCACCCAGGTCATCAAAAACGATGGTCAACTGGTCAATTCCTTATTGTTGTCCCTGGATAATAATTGACAGAAGTGGTCAATCTCAGCAGTTTGATAATGGATCTTGACTGTTTTGGGCTCAATTTCCTCTAAGTCCCTGAACAGCAAGTACCTTAACTTTGTTGTTTTGTGAGTGATGTATAGTTTAACATTTGTTTTTCTCTGTAGGACTTTGGTATCAACAAGACGTTGTCTGACAGGTTAGAGGGAATGAGTGCTGAGCTTCTGAGTCCAGCACCCAGCGTAATAAAGACAGAGGTATGATGGGTTCAGGTGACTGTCTGTAAAATAGTGTCCTAGTTAAGATGGGGCTCCACTGCGGGGCTGTCACTAGGAGCCGTAACCCGTAACACCTTTTATGGCTGAGCATATTTGATAATAATACAGGGTTCGTATGGGTCATGGAAAACCTGGAAAGTCATGGAATTGAAGAATTTCATTTTCCAGGCCTGGAAAGTCATGGAATTTTGTGGTCGGTCATGGAAAGTCATGGAAAATTATAATTATAAATGGTAGATTAATCATTTGCAATTGTCAAAGCAAGGATAAAATAAAATAAAGACAAGAAAATTTTCTACCATGAGAGCTAAACGTAAGGTCATGGAAAACTAGAAAAGGTCATGGAAAAAGTCATGGAAAGTCATGGAATTTGAAGAGCTTAAAACAGTATGAAACAGGTAATAATAATAACTTAATTTATATAGTGATATATACAAAAAGCTCTATATTGCTTAACAATAAAAAATTAAAAACTATACGGAAGAAAAGATTAACCTAAATGCATCAAAAGATAAATACAAAAGGAATTATTATAAGTAATTCTGAAAAGATGCATCTTTAGTCTGTTTTACTTCTTAAAAACAGAAACCGACAGAGTAAGGTTAATGTCCATGGTTAAGGCATTCCATAACCTAGGGGTTGTGACCGAAAAGGCCCTGTCTCCATAAGTTTTCAGGCGAGTTTTAGGTATTGATGTTACAGGTGATGTTGGCTTTTTAAATAAACAATGTTCAAGTAGCAAGATCAGATGTTATGGGTGACAAATTTCATGTTATAATGGCAGCCCTGCCACTGTATAGGAATAGCCATGCAGTTGGTACATGGAAAATTAACATTTTCTTTGGGGTTTGTGTATTACTTCTCAGTAGGGAGAGCACAGTTTGCTGAATTTAAAGGTTAGAACAAGGTCTCTAGTCCTATAAAACAGCGAATAAGTAACACAGTGCAAATCAGAAGAAGAAACAAAGGTTCTAGAAAGGGAAAATTGCTGACTTTTTAATGTGTTTATATAGCATCTTTTGCACAGAGCCACTTATTTTGGAAGGTTTTTAAGTGGGCATTGATGCACGAAGCAAGCCCATGATTCTGGCTGTTGTGGTGTAGTCAATTTTCTATCAAATATGCTGGAGATATAAGTCAAAATATCCAGAGAAAATCCACAGACCCACTCCTTAAGACTGCGAGTAGTCTCTAATTTCGGCGATAGATTGTGGGATGGGTGAAAGACATGCACGCGCGAAGTTTGGAGGAGTTGCGACGCGAAGGGAACGCCAAAAATTATAGACCACAAACAAAGCCAGGCAGTTTGAATTAAGCACGTACATTCCAAGCACAAAACTCTGATTGGCTCTTTCTTAAAATCTGTCAACAGTACACAAGCCATTGTCAACACTCATAACAACATTGATTCAATACAGATTACACCACTTAGACAAGAGGTTTTTCAGTTCCATTCAAGACCACTAACTCTTCGATCTCTGAGTGATCAGGGCCATAATTTATGGATCTCCTAACTTTTCCTGCTTCTGGCTTCTTTCCCAGTGACGACTCCAGTCTAATTGATTTTGAGGTGGCAGAATTTTTAGAAAGGGAACAAGCCATGTGTTTAAACCTCACGCACACAATCGGCAAAGACTCACTGGTAGACTTCGAACAACTTTGCAACTCGGTTTGTGCACTAAGGTTTCTTTGAAAGAAAGGAAACAGTGAAGTTGCTGTACAGATTTCCTGGCGCGTTTCTTACACACTCGGGACGAGAGTTAAGAGATTGTTCACACTCAAACCCCAGTTCACTTAGAAGTTCCACAAGGCGACGTTTCTCCACTCTGGCTTGTTTTGTGATCTCGCACAGATTTTCGCTTGAAATCCCTGTAATTAAGAAAATTGCAACTGCAAACAGGGCAGATATTGTAAGTTACAGGTAGGCTTCAGGAGGCCTTCCTACTGCTTTCTTTGTCGTTTCTGCCATTTGTACACGGTTTCCCGAGAAACAGCGTCAACAAGAGGGCTTTTCATTCATTTTTTGCTGTAACAAACATCTCCCACAGTTTATCGATGACAGGAGCAAGTGACAGGAAGCCAAGAGAAGGAATCTCACTGGTTGCGTTTAATTGGCTTGGAAAACGATATGAAATTTACACTTCGAAATCACTCAGCCGTGAAAGGTCAAACTCCCTGGCTTTGTCTTTGGCGCTCCCATTCGTGTCGCGTCTCCTCGCAGCTTTGCGTACGCGCATGTCTTTTGCCTGCCCCAAAATCCATCGCCGAAATTAGAGACTACTCGAAGTCTACTCCTTAATGAAAGTCCTGGTTATGCGTGCTTAGCATGTTAGACTGAATTGGTGTGAATTATTTTATTTCCAGGCCCAGGTTGGAGGTGTGGCTGCAGTCAGCAGTAGTCTAAAGACAATGGCTGGTGTGAAAAGTGAGATCTTGCTCTTGCTTCAAGATTCAGACATTTCCAGGTAAACTTTATCAGATGCAATCACACTACCCAACCTTTGAATAAAAGGGGGTTAGTTTCTAAAGAAACCATGGTGCATGCATCAGTAGGGGCGAAAAATGTAATTTCTAATGGTCGAGTGACATGATAACGAATTAGTTAGAAATTAATATTCTGGTGGCACATTGGAGAGGTTGGCTTGGTGTGGTGGGATAGCCTGGGGGTATTTAAGGTCTTCACAGGAAAGCTGAGTCATTCTAGGTCAGTCAGTCTCTTGCTTGACCTCTTTTCTGTAGTGAATTTTTTGAGATTCCAGTTTTCTATTGAACTTTTGTTGCAGTTTTGTGTTGTTAGCCTTTAATTGTATTTTCTCTTTAGAGACCTTGGTACAATATTGTAACTTAATGGTTAGTTGTGCCCTTTCCTCAGGGTATTGTGCTGCTACATTAGTTGAGGAATACGTTTCCACAATTTTTTTGGCCACTTCTCAAGGGTGGTTTTTAGTGGTTTTTCGTATCTGGCGTAGCACATCTTATTTATGTATAGTTGGTCAGTTTTCTGTATATCAGAACGCTTTTTGTATCAGAAGACTGTCTGTCTCTATCAGGACACTTATTGTATCAGAAGACTGTCTGACTCATCCTAAATAAACTTTTAACATTTAATGTCTCGTATGACTGTAGTTAGAATGTTGGTTTATCAACAGAGTTGATAATGTAAGTTGACCACTGTACAGCAAATCAATTCACTCTGATGAAGGACTCATGCACGAAATGTCAGCTTTTTTGAATCCCTGTGTAGTAGTCAATTTACATTATCATCTCTGTTGATGAACCAAATTTTCATGTACCCAACTTTTGGTATGGGCAACTGATAATCAAAATGAGACAGCTATAAACTTTTGCTATCTGTAGGCTCCATCTGGATTCCAGTTGAATAGGCCATTGTTGTGAATATAAAATTTACTTACACCATACTGATACACAAAGTCCATGTTTTAAACTATCTACTTTGTCCTTTGTGTAAAACTGTTGCCTGTGGGCAAGCATGTGAGGTCAGTGCACACATTCTCAGGATATTTTTGGTATTTAACAAAACAGCCACCTTGGTCACATGATTCTATAACACAAACACTTTATGTGTTTGGAAAAAAATTGCATTTGATTCTGTGACTTACTTATACATACTGTATATTTGGCTGCACTTTCATGCTTTTTGTTTTGACAAGATCAGAAAGGCAGAGTGGAGTGCCATGGTTTGTTACACAAATTCATCCAATTGTTTCTTTATATGAATATTATTTTCTTAACTTCATCCAAGTATATTTTTCTTCCTTGGTAAGACAGTAGCCTTGTAGCTTAAACAGCTCTGCAGAGTAACCATTTTGTCTTTATATGGCATATTTATAGTAACAAAAACGGTGGTACTAAAACAGACTGGCATGAAGAAGAGAGAATACAGAGAGCCACGCTGCAGGCAGAGGCTGCAGAGAGGTCACTAAATATACTTTTTTATTATACTGTAACATAGCAGCAGACCATTTCAGAAATTCTAGAATTCATCCAAAGAGCTGCCTAAAAAGTGTAAACATCCCTGTACGATTGAGAAATGACATCCTGACGTCCGATCTCACCCCATAGAAGAATTTTTAACTGTCATGAAACTATCAGATGTGATATGTGGGGTATGTAAATCTGTTGCCATTACCATTACCAAATGATGGAGAGAAATGATAGTAACAAATTATAAAGTCTCTAAAAACCTTCTACACACCCTTTGTCATAGGCTCTTTGCAGACACACCCTTTGTGATAGGCTCTTTGCAGACACACCTTTTGTAGTAGGCTCTTTGCAGACACACCCTTTGTGATAGGCCCTTTGCAGACACACCCTTTGTGATAGGCCCTTTGCAGACACACCCTTTGTGATAGGCCCTTTGCAGACACACCCTTTGTGATAGGCCCTTTGCAGACACACCCTTTGTGATAGGCCCTTTGCAGACACACCCTTTGTGATAGGCCCTTTGCAGACACACCCTTTGTGATAGGCTCTTTGCAGACACACCTTTTGTAGTAGGCTCTTTGCAGACACACCCTTTGTGATAGGCCCTTTGCAGACACACCCTTTGTGATAGGCCCTTTGCAGACACACCCTTTGTGATAGGCCCTTTGCAGACACACCCTTTGTGATAGGCCCTTTGCAGACACACCCTTTGTGATAGGCCCTTTGCAGACACACCCTTTGTGATAGGCCCTTTGCAGACACACCCTTTGTGATAGGCCCTTTGCAGACACACCCTTTGTAATAGGCCCTTTGCAGACACACCCTTTGTGATAGGCCCTTTGCAGACACACCCTTTGTAATAGGTCCTTTGCAGACACACCCTTTGTAATAGGCCCTTTGCAGACACACCCTTTGTAATAGGCCCTTTGCAGACACACCCTTTGTAATAGGCCCTTTGCAGACACACCCTTTGTAATAGTCCCTTTGCATAACCATGTTGTTTGACTTTGTCAATCATAAGAAATGGTTGTGGTACAAAATAGATGCCAGAAATGGAAAGAGCATGATAAAATTAGTCAGGCTGTTGATTTTGAGGTGACTGACATTCCTTTACGGCATTACAGAAGAGCCACTCAACAGAGAGAACAAGAAACAGTACAGGCTCAAGAACAGCAGAGGTGATGTGCAAAATAGTGATTTTCCTGAAAAGAATGTTGTTTAAATACTGTAAAATTCCGAAAATAAGCCCCTCCATGTATAAACTCCTCCAAATATAAGACCTCCAAACTCGTAACGCAAAAAACCTTCTGTTAAATGGCCCCTCCGAATTTAAGCCCCCAGGGGGCTTATACTTGGAAAATGCCCTCAAATACAAAATAAAACAAAGCAAAAACTGTATAGTAACACATAAATTTCCTTCCAACTAGAGTGCTTTTCAATTGAGTGTTGTAAAACCAAAACCAAAGCAATTACTCCAGCCAATCACAACAGAAGTAAGCAGTGCAGTGAGCCAATCAGAATACGACGAAGCAATTACATGTAGCCGACGCAAAGTGCGGGAAAATACACGCGTGCAAATCATGATTGGTTTTGGTTTTGCTTCTCATTGGGTGAGAAAGTGGTGCGAGTTTTCCTGTCCGATCACAGAGCAAAGCAATGCAAAAACCAAAGCAAAACCATAATTAGTTTCGACACTCAATTGAAAACCGCTCTATAACCTAGCCCAATCGGTTTTGAAAGGCAAATTTCCCTCCTTGTATAAGCCTCTCTGAATCTAAGCCCCTCCAAAAATAAGCCCCTCAAAAAGGGCCTTTGAAAAATATAATCCCCAGGGCTTATTTTCAGAATTTTATGGTATTGTGTTTAAGCTTAGCTCAAGCTGTTTTGTCACTGTGTGCTCAGTTATAGATTTTTTTCCTGGCCAAGGCCTGGGCATTACAAAGGTGTTTCATTCCTATTTGTTGTCAAATGCTAAGCAAGGATTCTTTTTAGAAGGGTTTTAATGCAGTAAAATGAAATTTAATGGAGTTAACAACAAAGAGCATCAGCATGTCAGTTGTGGTCAGCAGTGTTTACATATGCACATGCACCAGGATTCTGCATGCTTTTGGATTGAACGGTGTTTGCTAGTGGGAAATGTGAGCATTTGTTGAGAGTGTATGCCCGTCATTAAAGACTGTCCTCCACTTAGCTATGACATTGTTTAAATGGCTGATGTACTGACCTTACAGGATTAAAGAAAACAAAGTCAAAATGTGGGCCAAAGGAACATAGAGAAATCTGCATTGCTGGGTTCTGTCTGTGATGGACTTCTTCAATAAACAAAAACTTAACATGATCTCTGTCGGAGTCAACTACTAGACTTTGTGTTGTAACAATTTTTTCTTTATGCCTCTAGGCTGGCAAAGGAGGCAGCTAAGACCATTGAAGACATGAGGAAAGCCACTGAGAGGGAACTAAATGAAGCAAAGCAGAAACTACAGAAAGAGAAAGAAGATACATTGAAAAGACTCAAAGAACAATACGAGAAGGAACAGGATGACGAGGAAGAACGCTTGAGGAAAGAACACAATGCTGTCATGAAAACGCTGGGAGAGAAAGCCAGAGAAGATGCTTTGGAGGAAGAAGCCATGCTTCAGGAGGGAAAACAGGATGCCATGAGAAAACTGAGACAACAGATACAAAGAGAACAGGAAGAAGAAGAAGCTGCATTGAGAAAGAAGAAGGATGAGGCTTTGGATTTACTGAGAGAAGAGCTGCAGGTAGTGTGTTATAAACAAGCATGTGCTCAAGTTCTTTTTACGTACGACTGATAATCAAAAGTCGGAATGTATCTCATAGTCCTGAAAGAGTCCTTCTGCCACCCTGGCACCACTATAAGAACAATTTCAAAGGCTCAAGTGAATATGTTATGAATTATTTGAGTCTCATTTTGAGCAATTTTTTTTGTGGTATCTCCTGTGCAACCCCAAGAGACTATTCAATAATAATAATAATAATAATAATAATAATAATAATAATAATAATAATAATAATAATAATAATAATATAATAATAATAATTTAAAACTTTATTAACAAATTCTCAAACAATATTAAATTTACAATTATTGATCCACTAGAATAATAATAATAATAACAACAACAACACTTTATAGGGGTGACACTATTACTGGTATCCCAGTAGTTTCCATTGTGACCTACAAATAATGACAGAAACAAATACTGCAAATAAACGCAACATGATAAGAATCCCAACTGGCCGGAGGCAAACCAGTTGGCTATTTACAAGGATGACTGAGGACTTGAACCAGGGACTACCCAGAACAACACCAGCTAGCGGCCAGAGTGGGATTTGAACCTGGGGTAACTGCATCGAAATCCATCACCCTAACTGCTCGGCCATCCTGCCCCATGACATTTACCACACTATGTTGACTGAAAGTTTTCAGAACTTTTTCTCACTTGGTCCTCATTTTCAGAGATTTCATTCATTGTTGAAATAGGAGGGTATACCTGCTTGTGCGCATCCCGTATAGCGTGACAGTGCAATGCTAGATTTGAAACCCTATTGTGATTTTAATCTAACTCACTGGATTGCGTTTATACTGTGTCAAACTCACCCTACAGGAACAAGAAGAGGCTGAGAATGAGAGGATAGCAGGAGAACAAGAAAATGCCTTAAGAAAAATGAGACAAACTTTTGCAGCTGAAATGGAAGAAGAAAAGGAGAAACTGAGAGAAGAACAAAAGGAAGCCTTAGAACAACTGAGGGAAAAACTGGAGAAACAAAAAGATACGGTTTGTAAAATGGTGTCTTGCTTGAAATTTTCCCTTCAATCAAGTCGCCATTCACCGTGATGTGGGGTGTAGAAAAAAAGTGATCAGTATTCTTCAGCAGTTTTCATTTGAATGGTGACACTTCATCATTTCCTCCAGAGACTCAAAAGCTAGAAGCACCTTGTACAGCATAATAAACAGCAGCACAGGAAAGTACTGTTTTTTTTTTTTTCAACTTTTACTGGGGACAGGGTTACCCGGTAGGGGTAGGCACGAACGGGACTCCTAGGTCCCATGGAAGGTGCCCTCCCTCCCCATTCCCACAACCCATTAAGGTTGACCACACAACCGGGGTCTATTTCCCCTTCTCTTTTCGAACAGTGGTATGGGTTGTTTAACGCCCCACAAGAACAGATCAGAGAGAGAGAGAGAGAGAGAGAGAGAGAGAGAGAGAGAGAGAGAGAGAGAGAGAGAGAGAGAGAGAGCGAGCTGTGAGACGGGGCCCAAGAAGACGAGAAAATGTGGCCGTTTGCAGAAGTAATTACAAAGGCAGCACTTTCTCCTCAATCATTTAAAGACCCTGAGTGTTCGTCTGGCCCAGGTTTGAACCCGCGACCTCCCGCACGGTAGTCCGGTGCTCTACCAACTGAGCTAACCGGTCGGCGGTCGGCTCAATAGGTTTAAATTAAATGCTCACACAAACTCAGACATTTTAAATATATGTCATGGTGCAATGTTTGTTTTAAGAAGTAAAGGGAGTAGCATGGCGCTTGGCATTTGGGTTGGTCAGATATAGATTGTCGGTCATAGATTGTTAAGATCAATTATACATTGGATGGTGCAAACCTGGCGTTTTGATTGGTTTAGGGGAGTTCGCGATTAAGGTATAGACGCATAGATGACGTCATGAGCCAAAGGAAGTATAAAATCACTTGTCAGTGCGTGTGTGCTCTGAAAACGTGCAGAGGACGTGAAAACGTGGTAAGAGCATCAGTCACACTACTCAGCTGCGGCTCGTAGCGTGCTTCCTTGTTCTTAGCCCGTTTTGACGTCATCAGTGTGTTATCAGAGTACACACGCACTGCTAGACTCGATTTCCGCGGCTCACTCGGGTCCGGAATAACCTTCCCGAGAAGACACGACTAGATGCGTGAGCGGCCGATCTTGTCTGTGACGTAACTTCAACATTCATCGATCTTTTCGTGGGGTGAGCGTGGGCTCATTTCCCGAAACAACGGCTGGTAGTCGAATGTAACATACTGTCAATTGGAAGCTATTTGTTTAAAACACTGTTTTCTTTCCTAACTTCTCAGGCCTTCGAGGAACTACAGCAAAACAATGAATATGAACTCCAGCAATTAAAAACAGAGTTGATTGAGAAGCATGAGAAAAAGATGCAGGAGTTACAGGCAGATCTTGAAAAGGCACAAAGCGATGAGATGGCTGCTGCCAGAAAGTCAGCTGTGGAGTCCAGAGCTAACTTCACCATGAGTATGGACTCGCTGGATATC
The DNA here is from genome assembly GCA_016490735.1 of Pachyseris speciosa. Taxonomy (NCBI): domain Eukaryota; kingdom Metazoa; phylum Cnidaria; class Anthozoa; order Scleractinia; family Pachyseridae; genus Pachyseris; species Pachyseris speciosa. The sequence continues at coordinate 61,338 of JAEMWC010001345.1, forward strand.
GAGGTACATAGTTAACATCAGAGCCAGGCAGTGCTACTGATAACATATATCGTTTTTTCAACAGTGTCGTAAAACCACAACCAAAGCAATTGATCCAGCCAATCACAACAGAACGAAACAGTGCAATGAGCAAATCAGAATACAAAGCAATTACACATAACTGGTGCAAAGCGCGGGAAAATACGGGCGTGCAAGTCATGATTGGTTGTAGTTTGCTTCTCATTGGTTGAGAAAGTGGCGCGAGTTTTGCTGGCCAATCACAGGACAAAGCAAATGCCAAACCAAAGCAAACGCAATTTGCTTTCCACACTCAATTGAAAACCGCGCTAGGGAAAGGTCTCAAATCAATATCTATAACCGTGGTTTTTGATCAGACAAATAAAAGCAGGCTCCCTCCTTATCAACCACCCACAAACAGTAATTTCTTTTGGAATTCCAACTCAGTAGACTGCACAAGGAGTTTTCTCTAGTTAGTAGAGGCTACTAACTATGCTACTAACTATGCAAAGTGTGAACACCACACACACAGCTTTGAATGCTTTGTTTTGCTTTCCATTTCCTTGTTTGATTAAGAATTTGTGTTTTGAAGACCGCATGCTTTCAGCTGTATGACATATCAATGCAAAATATGGAATATTTTTCAGTCTGCCAAATTTGCTTTGGCACAACAGTTGAGTTACCCTCTTGTCTCAAGTGGTATTATTTAAAGTTTAGTCTTTTTTTCCCAAAGGCTCAACAGGACTTTGCTAAAAAGAAAAAGGAATTGGAAGAAAAATACGCGGAACAGCTGGTAGGTAGCTTATTATTAAAAAAATTATGACTATAAAATAGACTGTTTATGAAGGTAGAAAAGGTGTCCCGGACTTAATATTGTTACAAGCACAAAGAATGCCACGAGTTACCCTGGTGAAGCAGGGTGTGCCTGTAGCCCGAATAAGCCCTAATGGTTTCTATATGGGCATCCTCGCCTAATGCTTTTCTTTTATCGATTATTTAATATCTATTGTAGATTAATATATATTTATTTTGTAATTTAAAATAACAATAAGTGGCAAAAATAAACTGAAACTGAAACTGAAATTGAAATTTAATATGAAGACAGAGAAGTTGATGGCCATTGCTCTTGCAAATGCTCTCACTGAAGGAGCATTCAGGTGTGATACTAATAGGCTGTTTTAAACGTAGTGTTGTAAAACCAGAAGCTGACAATGACTACGAAATAATGCAACCCACACAAATGATAGGTACATCAGAACTTGAGAAAACTGGACCGGATGTTAGAGAGAATCACAAGGCTGGCGTTTTACTTCATTTTTTTCCCCAGGAGTCTTTACAGAATGATTACGAAAAGAGAATCTACAAACTTAAACAAGACTGGAAAGAAAAGGTGTGGACTGTATACTGAATGCACATGATTTGTACATTGCGTAACTTGAATTCTGCCTTATTGTCACGTCATCGTCTTCGACGGTCTTGTCACGCAATCGAATAGGTGTTGGGCACTACATTATTTTAACTTTGCGGTTTGCATTTTGTAATTTGAAAGTTATGGGGAATTTCTGTCTGTTGCATAATGACCAGTTGAAGTACATTAACCATTCTGCCCTTTGAAACTGTGAAGAAACAATGCCGCTGCTGCTGCCACTATCTTTCAGAGGCAAGAGGGTTTAAAGAGGAGAGGGGCATAGTCAAGGAAAATACGTTAGCCAGTGACCGATATCCTTCATCATCACCATCATCATCCTTTATTCAAACACGATAAAATTTTTTAAGTGCACATGAATCGAAAATTACAAAGCTTATGATCTCCATATTTCATTTTCAGTCGTTTCCCTCCTTTTCGCGAAGAGGATTCGCTCTTTTTACGGGTTCCAAAATTCCCGCCGTGGCCTGAAATTTAAGACATTTTCCGCGCGGCGAAAAGGTCTCTGTGACGTCACTCGTGTGAATGTTCAGGCGTGAAACATGGCGGAGAAGACGAAAAAGCGTAAACCTTGAACATTTTCGAAGCTTTCGATCCCGATAGTGAATCTTGGTTTTTCTCCGACATTTTTGTCCCATGGAACTCATAACAACAAAGTGACTCACTCGAGTGGTACACACAAGTGACGTCACGTCTATTCACCAGACCCCAGGTCCTTGTATAGAATTTAAGTGAGAAAGGCCCAACTTTCGCCGCATTTTAAAATAAGTTCCTGCTACTTTTAGTAAATTATTTTCCCCTCAAAATATTTCTTAAAACACCTATTTCCATATTGGAGAAAATAATAATAATAATAATAATAATAATAATAATAATAATAATATTATTATTATTATTATTATTATTATTAAACGAATATTTAAACAGGATAAACCCATCAGTACAAATAGTACTGTTATCAAAGGGTCCTGTAAATACTAAAAAAGTAAAAAAAATGTAAAATGTACACTGTGAAGTGGAAAATACAGCGGTAAAAAGCGATACTCTAAAAAAAACCACAAATAAAAATGTTTGTTGACTTTTGCCTAAATAAGGCTCTTGAGTTTCGTTTCCGGATCTCTTAAATATAGCGGTAAAAGCGATAGTATAAAAAAACTACAAATAAAAATGTTTGTTGACTTTTTGCCTAAATAAGACTCTGGAGTTTAGTTTCCGGATCTCTAAAATACAGCGGTAAAAAGCGATACTATAACAAACTACAAATAAAAATGTTTGTTGACTTTTTGCCTAAATAAGGCTCTTGAGTTTCGTTTCCGGATCTCTAAAATATAGCGGTAAAAGCGATAGTATAAAAAAACTACAAATAAAAATGTTTGTTGACTTTTTGCCTAAATAAGACTCTGGAGTTTAGTTTCCGGATCTCTAAAATACAGCGGTAAAAAGCGATACTATAAAAAAACTACAAATAAAAATGTTTGTTGACTTTTTGCCTAAATAAGGCTCTTGAGTTTAGTTTCCGGATCTCTAAAATATAGCGGTAAAAGCGATAGTATAAAAAAACTACAAATAAAAATGTTTGTTGACTTTTTGCCTAAATAAGACTCTGGAGTTTAGTTTCCGGATCTCTAAAATACAGCGGTAAAAAGCGATACTATAAAAAACTACAAATAAAAATGTTTGTTGACTTTTTGCCTAAATAAGACTCTGGAGTTCAGTTTCCGGATCTCTGACGGTAAACTATCGTAAATAAGAACACCTAAAAAAGAAAAATTTTGTTGACCAAACTCCAGTTTCATCTTCGGAAGTTCAACTCAAAAACTGGCTTTGAAATATTGGCTCATGTGCACTTTAAAGCACAGTGCTTCTGGGGGTGGTGTAATATACACTATAGGAATTAAAATTAAATACAATACATAACTACGAAAATTATCCTAAGAATAATATTCGATAAGAAATTGAAATGAGAGACAATATATATATTTAAAGTAAAAAAAAAACACCTATTAAAACAAAAACTTAAAACACTTTTCGTGATCACTCATCAGGAGACGAAGGAGAGGTTTGACTTGAGTGAGAAATGGGAAAAAGAAAAGAAAAACTTGACCGAGGAACACACGAAGGAGATGACCAAACTTCGGCAGGACATGGAAGATGAAAAGAACAGGCTACAGAAAGAACGAGATCAAATGGTTTGCTTAACCTTTTCAGTTTTTACTTTATTGCTTCTTCAACAGCGGGTCACAAAGTTTTAGAATAACAGCAGGGCAAGAAAAGAGACAAAAACAAATGGCTTGCTTTGAAGTCGTCAGAAAACCAAGTTTTTCGACATGTTCATACTTCAACTACAAACAATTGCATTTAGATTTGCGGCAGTTCTTGCCAAGAGGATTATTGTGCAGCATTTTTTTCTCTACTTGACTTAATTTGTCCTCGACTTCTTGACAAATAAATGTTTAGCTTATGTTTATTTTATTTTCGAATCACACTAGGAAGAAAGATTCAACAACGAACAAACCAATCACCAGAAGAAGCTTGAGGCACTGGAGAAAGAAAAGGAGGAATCGTCAGCTCAGGTAACTGTTATTGTCAAAGCAAAAGAAGAGAGTATTCTCATGTGGGTTATCACAGATTTCTGGGTTTGGACTTCAAATCCAACGTACAAATCCAACGTACATTTAGCGGAGGTATGTGTTATGATTCAATTTTTATCCGCGGTTTAAATTTTTCCTACGGTAGCCTCGCAGCTCCTATAAGCTCCAAGTTTCAGTGGCGTGGATAGTGTCGCAGCCCTATTGTTTTAAGGCTCGGGTCCATTGTTTGTGTTGTTTGTTCTTTTGTCTCACCTGAAGGGTGGTCTCCAATCCGGTGACACCTTGTAAGAGCTGCGAGGTGACCCTTTTTCTCCGTTTGTTTTTGGGTATGGTAATGTATGGTAGCGTAGATGATTAGATTAAAACAAAGCGAGAAAATATTTTTACCAAGATTAAAATGGATCACGACATATGTTCTCTTGATTAAATCAACACCACCTTCTGAGTGGGTTATTTGTTTACCCAGTTTGTTCAGAAACGCAGGGAAGCGGTTCTGATATCACTGTAGAACTCAGCAACTGAGAGAGGTCTTGGTGAGGTCATATCTTCATTTTTAATCATGGTCACATCGATGTTGTTTTTCAGAGAAGAGAATTAGAGGAGGATCGTCAGCAGTTAGAGGACGAGAGGCGAAGACTTGTACAACAGAGAGAGGTAGCAAAACAGTAACGGTAGTAATTGTTCTTAGTTGGATCAAAACGCACCAATCACCACCAACCATGGTGCTAATTAATACAGATACACAGCCGGTCGACACCATCACCTGATGAAGACAGTTACCGCACAGGGAGAGGGAAATGAAGGTTGATGGAAATGTCGTCACTGAGTACAATTTGTACACAGAAATTCACTCACTGGGCAAACGTACGGCGTGAAGAGCGTGTTTTTTTGTTTTTTTGTTTGTTTGTTTGTTTGTTTTTTATTAAGTGTCCTCTAAAATTTACGTTTATTCTGCATGCTTGGCACCCTGTGAAGGGTGTGGGGACCTGCTGAGAGATGACTGTTATTTGGACACACGCACCCCATCAACTGTTTAATGCTAAGTGGCGTGTTTGAGGTACCTGTGGTTCGTATTGGGGGGGGGGGGGGTGGGGGTGGTGGTGTACCCCTTGATCAGAGGGAGAGACTTGGGGTGATTGAAAATGTAGTTGGACGGCGGCGTTACTAGGTAGCTTAATTAATTGTTTTTGCTTGTTTTGTCATTAGGCCCTATCTCGAGCCAGCGAGCAGGCAGCGGACTCTGCAGGAGAGGATCAGACACTTGCGAGACTTCAGTTAGATGAAATAAAGGCGACCATCTCAAACAACGAACAGGAGTTGAACAAACTAAGCAGGTTAGCCGGGATACTGTTGAGCTTTTGGTTGCAGTGGCATTATTTGAACAAAAAAGTTTGTTTTGTATTTCCAGGCAAAAGAAGAACCTTGAAACCGAAATAGATAAACTTAGTTCTTCCAAACAAGAACTACAGCGTGACGTAAGGTAAGCGACAATAATGAGGTTGAGTGACAGTTCGCTGCGTGACACTAGTTATCCTCGCTTTTGGCTCTCTTACTCCGCAAGGGAAAACTAACAAACACACCACTTTACCCTGAACAGCAATTTGACAAAAAATCTAAAAGAACTGAAAGAGACTTGCCGACAGCAGAGTGAAGAGTTGCAGGATCTGTTAATTGAGCGGGATAAACTGCAAGAACAAAATGCCATGAACGGTGAACTCGATGAGACCCTAATAGATGACAGTGGCCCAGAAAGGCCCCCGGCTGCTGCACCAACTGACGCCAGGGACACGAAAAAAAGGGGAAAACAAGTCGAGGGTGATCAGGGATTTGAAGATGAAGCCCTTCAATTGGAGGACTTGGAACCTGCTGGTGTCGTAGCTGCTAAGGTATGAATGGCATTCAAGAGTGTTTCAACGTACAGTGAACGTGGCCATTCTCAGAGAACCAGAAACAGATAGTCGGGACGGGTCGAAAATGTCACGAGCGAAATCCCCCCCCCCCCAAAGAAAAGAAAAAACGTTTTCCCCAACCCGTCTATTTGCTGCTTTGGGTCGGTCTCCTGGGGCGGACGATTGTTGATAAGCGCTATGCTATTGTCGAAACCTTGATTTTTTTCTTCTTGATCTAGAACTCCCCTTAAAGCCTGGTTTTCACTAGCGACACGAGCGCAATCATAAGTAGCTTATGCCAAGTGAAACCGAACGTGGTTTTCACACTACGCAAGCGCAAGCACAAGGAAAAAGAAAAATTTTGATCCCTGCGCTTGTGCTTGCGCTTATGCTTATGCTTGCGTTAAGCCCGTTTTCACGGTGAAATTAGTGCTCTTGTGCTTGCGCTTATACTTGCGCTTGTGCTTGCGTCGCTAGTGAAAACCAGGCTTAACTCTTTCAGGAGTTTCCTCTGTACATTCCTGACTGCATTACTGTGCCGTTATGACATGCCTGGTTCACACTTGTGAGTTAAGCACAAGCGTAAGCGCAAGCATAAGCACAATGATGTTCACACTTGTGACATAAGCACAAGCGTAAGCATAAGCATAAGCATAATGATGTTCACACTTGTGACATAAGCACAAGCGTAAGCGCAAGCATAAGCACAATGATGTTCCCACTTGTGACATAAGCACAAGCGTAAGCGTAAGCATAATGATGTTCACACTTGTGACATAAGCACAAGCGTAAGCGCAAGCATAAGCACAATGATGTTCCCACTTGTGACATAAGCACAAGCGTAAGCATAAGCATAATGATGTTCACACTTGTGACATAAGCACTAGCGTAAGCATAAACATAAGCATAATGATGTTCACACTTGTGACATAAGCACAAGCGTAAGCATAAGCATAAGCATAATGATGTTCACACTTGTGACATAAGCACAAGCGTAAGCATAAGCATAAGCATAATGATGTTCACACTTGTGACATAAGCACAAGCCTAAGCATAAGCATAAGCACAATGATGTTCACACTTGTGACATAAGCACAAGCGTAAGCGTAAGCATAATGATGTTCACACTTGTGACATAAGCACAAGCGTAAGCGTAAGCATAAGCATAATGATGTTCACACTTGTGACATAAGCACAAGCGTAAGCATAAGCATAAGCATAATGATGTTCCCACTTGTGACATAAGCACAAGCGTAAGCATAAGCATAATGATGTTCACACTTGTGACATAAGCACTAGCGTAAGCATAAACATAAGCATAATGATGTTCACACTTGTGACATAAGCACAAGCGTAAGCATAAGCATAAGCATAATGATTTTCACACTTGTGACATAAGCACAAGCGTAAGCATAAGCATAAGCATAATGATGTTCACACTTGTGACATAAGCACAAGCCTAAGCATAAGCATAAGCACAATGATGTTCACACTTGTGACATAAGCACAAGCGTAAGCGTAAGCATAATGATGTTCACACTTGTGACATAAGCACAAGCGTAAGCGTAAGCATAAGCATAATGATGTTCACACTTGTGACATAAGCACAAGCGTAAGCATAAGCATAAGCATAATGATGTTCACACTTGTGACATAAGCACAAGCGTAAGCGTAAGCATAAGCGTAATGATGTTCACACTTGTGACATAAGCACAAGCGTAAGCATAAGCATAATGATTTTCACACTTGTGACATAAGCACAAGCGTAAGCGTAAGCATAATGATGTTCACACTTGTGACATAAGCACAAGCGTAAGCGTAAGCATAATGATGTTCACACTTGTGACATAAGCACAAGCGTAAGCATAAGCATAAGCATAATGATGTTCACACTAGTGACTTACGCATGTGCAGTGCGAGTCACATCTCTTGTGCTTATGCTTGTGCTTATTTCACCTCCATGTACACTAGCGTTTTCTTGTGTTTATACTTGCGCTTACGCTTGTGCTTATCTCACAAGTGTGAACCAGGCTTGAGGGGGGACTAACTTAACTACAGACTTAGCGGTGTTGCCAAGGGATTTTTACGGATTGTATTTGTAAAACACGGTTTTTCGGTGTTTTTGCCACTAATTGGTAAAACGTGCGAAGAGGTGAACATGTAAAATTTGTAAATTGTTATTGCGCATGCGCAACTTGCCCCAGGTCCCAACCGCGCTTTAGAGAGAAAAAATCCCTAAAACTTGGAGAAAATTATGTAAAGTTCCGATTTTTTTCGCCAATGGGAGATATTCCACCCTTCTTTACAAGCCTACGTAAGCAATTCAGTGTTGTTAACGTACATAACTGCAATGATAATGACAAAATGGTATGAATTTGCGTGCTTATGACGTCATAAATCTCACAAAAACGCGAATTTCCAAAAATCGATACGTAGAGTTTTGCACCTTGGCGATCGTTAACCATTGACACCATTTTCGATATCCAGAAGTGTACGCCACTCGAGTTTTAGGCCTTTGTCTGTTCTGGTCACGTGACGTACCAAATATGGTTGTGACTCGAAAATTTTGTAAACCTTTTTGATTGTAAAAACATAGCCAGACAGCTAGCCTGTGCAAGTAAGGGTTTCCAAGATATGAGGGCTGGGAACTTTTCATAGCAACAATGTTAGCTAATTTTGTAGTTAAGTTAGTTCCCCCTTAAATCATAGTGGAACCTCGTCGATGTGATATTCGCAGTTAATGAGGCCTTATGGCCGCAAAAACAGACAATGAGTAATAGACTATGCATTTTTTGGGAGGGGGGTAGGGGGAAGCAGGGAGATGTGTTTTTTGGGGAGGGGGAGTAGGGAGAGAGAGAGAATTGTATGAAAGTGACTGAAGCATACTATTTTCAGACATGCTTCTCATCTTTATCCTGCATGGCATCGTAAGGGGTTTAAGGTGATTCCTCTCAATTGCATGGCGCATCCTTACTGCGCATAATTTATGGCGTCATTTAGCGCGTGCTCGTGCGCGCGTACACTAGAAACATTGCGAATTTGCCTTGACATTGAGCTTTTTCAGCTGAAATTTTCCCTTTGTCGTCGTGTTGTAAAGAAACGAGCACGGTGACCCCCCTTTTTATTGGTGTAATGTACTTGTAATTGGCACACGAAAAACATATTTTAAGGAGTTTAATAGTACAAGTTGGATTATTTATATATAAATGGGGTGAAACTCTGCGTTTGGAGCCAGGAAGGAGTTTGAGATGATGACGAAGTGGTCCAATTTCCTCACAATATTTGCAAGATCGGGCAATTTGAAATCACAATGCTAAAAGAATATAGCCCAGAAAAACAATTAGGCTCTAGTTTTCACTACTATTCATAGTTTTTGCTACATAATAACAGCTTTCTTCAGTTGTTCATGCTTCGAACATTTCTCGCGCAACTCCGTAAAAACACTTAGAACAACGGGTATGCAGAGACAAAACAAGCACGGTGACCCCATCTTTTTATTGCATTTTTTCAATGTCCTATGCGTGACTATCAATTGTGCCAAGTCTGAAAAAAATCTTAATAGTACATCCTTTTCAGGGGAATTACCTTAAGTGGAACAAATTATCCAGGTCATCTAATCTAGCAAAGTTTGCTTATGGATATTTTATCATGATATGACTCGCCGAAATAATTAATAATAAGTTCTCTTTTCCTTCAGGTTGTCCCTCCTCCAGATTTAAAACGTAAGTCATTTAATTTCTATTGTGATTGTTTTATCAAACAAACAAAGTCGCATTTGTTTTAGAAACGTTTGCAATGATTTCCTTTTGCTTGCAGTTCATCCTGACAGTGACGAAGACCTTTCACCCGGAGAGCTCTCTCCCCGGGCTCCAGTAAATTTGACAGCCAAAAAGGGAGGAGCAGACCAGGGACCAAAGGATGCGGCCAATGGAGTTGGAAGAGCTTTTGCCTTAGGTGAGAATTACTTTGTAATGCACAAGGAAACTCAGATTTCTGTTTTACTTTGAGTTGCTTTAAGGCCCGTTTACACAGGCGATTTTTGTCGCGCAAGTCAATGCAATTTTAACGCACGTTTAAAAGTGCGATGTCAGTGCAATTTTAGTGCAATTTGTCGCCGCGATATCGCAGGGGTTTCGAACTTGCTCGAAAATCGATGCAATTTGCTTCAATTTTTTGATAAAACTGTGTTCCGTGATTTGCGCCTCAAATCGCCGTGTATCGTGGAGAGAAATTGCACTAAAATTGCGCTGAAGTCGCTCCTCGTTTACAAGTGCGATTTTGAAGTTGCAACTTTAGCGCGACAATTAAAAATTGCGAAAATTTGGTTTATCAACGGAGTTGATAATGTAAATTGACCACCGTACAGGAAAGCTAATCTAATCCCTGCATAAGTGGTCAATTTACATTATCAACTCCGTTGATAAACCAAATTTTCGTGTTTCACTCCCCCACCGACGTAGCACCACAGTTTCCTTAGAAACTAATCCCCTTAATTAAAAATTGCGTCGAGTTGTGCGACAAAAATAGCCTGTGTAAACGGGCCTGGCAACGCCCAGTAATCGGTAACTGTATTTGGCCGTGATCTTATGTTCTTTCTTGCATTTTAGCTGATGTGTCATCAGATGAAAGTTCCACTGAAGATGTGCAAGGAACTTTCCTTTACCTTCAAAAGCAAGCTGAACTTCGAAACAGGTGACTTCATGTAACGTGTTTGAATAATTTTGGAGAGGGGACAGTGTACTCCATGGACATAAGCTGTATTTAACAAATGCATTCCTTTTGGCCATGCCTATATACTCTTATAATGCACGTATGACATCGAAACGTGGTAAGAACAATGAAGTATGTTTATCATTTATCATCCGGCATTTATCACTTATCATTTGTTTGGCGCAAATTAGCATTTGGGTATGATCAAATGCGCCTTACAACACTGGCCGGGGACTTTTAGCAGACTGCTTGTAGCGCAGTTTGCAAATAACGAAGTAACTAGTTGAGTTATGAGCCAGACACCAGGGCTGGTCACTGCCCGGGTTTTGTTACGTCTCTAGTGGTTCTTTTACGTCCCACAGAGTCAGATTCTATGGTTTATCGTCCTTATCCGAGAAGACTAGAAAGTCTAACCGTTTGTAGATGTCATTACAAAGGCAGCACTTTCTCCTCAATTATTTAATGAGCCTGGTTGTTTACCATTTAATTACCACAAATTCCTAGAAATTCCGGTTGGAATGTAAATGGTAAAAGTTTTTTTGGTTCGTCCCACTGGAAAATTCTCGGGGCAAACGGAAATTCTGAAAAGGTAGTCCTGTTTTCCCGGTTGGGAAGTTCCCAATGGAAATTCGCTTACCATTTACAAGTTTCTCTTTTTCGTACTAGTTTCAGTCCTCTTGGCTTTTAGCCGAGCGTAATCTATCCAATCAGCGAGCACGACGCGACAATCCGGAAATTTTAGGCAATTGGTAACTGACAACACGTAGCGTTCCTTCCGAACGAAATTTCCGGACTCTTTTTATAAATGGTAAACAACCCCTGAGTAGCGTGACTGGTGTTCTTACCACGTTTTAACGCCCTCTGTGGGTTATCAGAGTACACGCACGCACTGACAAATGGAGTCTATTTCTTTTACATATGATTTTTCTTTTTTACTTTCTTCGGCTCATGACGTCATTCATGCATCTGTACTTAACGGCAAACGTTATGAAAATATCGTAATTGCAACTAAGTAGGGACTCTTACATCGTATTAATTTTGTTCCGACGAAAAGCTTGAAGTGACATTTATATTGGATATTTCTTACTTTTCAGCGATTTGAAAGGTCGAATTGCTTTGGAAGGAGATGCCATCACCAGGGCCAAAGAATTCTTGCGACGTCAAAGACGTTCCGTGCAGCGAAGACAAGTAATCTTTATATTCTTTTGTATTCAGTTCATACCATACAATCATGAGCAATATTCTTGTACAGCTGTGGTACCAAGCGCGGGAAAAAGCGCGTGAAACAAGTGACGCCTCCTGAGCTATCCCGTATCCCCTGCGGTCTAATTGTCTATTTTTATTATTCTTACATCCCGCCTGCTTAAAAGTGAGTCGATAATTTAAGAGAAGCTAGGGTGTCTACTGATAAATACTTCTTTCATCAGGCTGCTCTTGAACATGCACGACAGGAATGGACCAATGACATTTCGCAAAATGTTGCTCGTGGAAAGGTAAGCTCTGTTAGAGGTATGGACCAATGACATTTCGCAAAATGTTGCTCGTGGAAAGGTAAGCTCTGTTAGAGGTTCAATCAATCAATCAATCAATCAATCAATCAATCGTCTCTGTCAATCGATCAATAAATCAATCAATTAATCGTCTCAGTCAATCAATCAATCGTCTCAGTCAATCAATCAATCAATGAATCAATCGTCTCAGTCAATCAATCAATCAATCGTCTCAGTCAATCAATTCATAGGCTGATTTAACAAATACAACGTGACGATTGTGATGACGGCGCGCGCAGATCTAAAAACCGAGTTGATCAACGGCTGAACGGTAAATTGAGTACCGGAAGTCGCGTTCAGTCCTTTCTGCGCGCTTTTGCGTTCTCATTTGATGCTGCTCCCTTAACCGATGAAAAGCGATCAAACGATACATTAAGAGATATTGTCACTTTGAAAGTGTTTTCCAAATCCCCATGTTCAGCAGTCAATATTAGCTTGGTGAGGCAATTGAAATTCAATGCTTACAGCAGGGTAACCTTGAATGCTCGTTGCTTTGTAGCCGCTGTCCAGTCAAAACGCCAGCTTCCTAGAAGATGTTAGGACACGTTTGGATGAGGTGAGTGCTCCATTACCACCTTATACGGCATAATGAGGAGTGCAAAGGCAAAGCGCTGCTTAGAAGCTTTCAATTGGATGGTTTCACTTTAGAATTTTATCCAAAAGTTTATTACCACCTTCGACAGCATAATAAACACTGCTACATGAAAGAACTGCTAGGTATATTTCATTTGGATGGTTACACTTTACAAGGCAGGACCATATAAAACGAGAAATAATAATAATAATAATAATAATAATAATAATAATAATAATAATAATAATAATAATAATACCACTTTATAGGGGTGACACAATTACTGGTAGCCCAGTAGTTTCCATTGTGGCCACAAATAATGACTGAAACAAATACTGCAAATAAACTCACCATGATAAGAATCCCATCTGGCCGGAGGCAAACCAGTTGGCTATTTACAAGGATGACCGAGAACTTGAACCAGGGACTATCCAGATCAAGACCAGCTAGCGGCCAGAGCGGGATTTGAACCCGGGGCAACCGCATATCAGTAGCTTTCATCAGAAATCACGCTTCAGTGCTTCAGCTTGGCTTTAGGTTTACACTAGCCAAGCCCTGGAGACTTCGCAAATGATTTAAAAACGTACTTTTGCTTATTTACTTTCTTGCCACTATGCTTCTATTTATGCTCCAGTGTTAATTATGCTTTCTTTTGTTGAAATGTGCCGCAGGAAGAAGCGGAACTTGGAGTAGTGATGGACAGCATGACCGCTGGCCATGAATTGTTGAGACAGAAAGAAGAGAGGCTCAAGGTTATGGAGAATGCGCTTCTTGGAGGAATGGTGTGTGAATTACCCATTTACCGCTCTTTCTTACTGCCTTTCGTATTTGAGGCAATCCTTCCTTGAAACCATGTGCCATGTGTCCACACTGGAAACAGACTTGCTGCATGCGCTACTTTCTGAAAATAAGTAATGGTAGTAGGACTGAGTGGAATACAATTCAGGGAGTAATCGGGCGAGTGATTTCAAATCGGCCGAGCGCGTAGCGCGAGGCTAATTTGAAATTACGAGCACGATTTCCCCTGAATTGTACGACACGAAGTCAGATTACCAAGTAATTGTGTCAATAACAAAATGCGAGACACTCAGGAATTAAAGATTTTATGTAAATGCACATACTCTTCTTATTAATACATAATCAGCTAAAGAAACCGGGAATGGTTGCTATTTTACAAAGCTTTCAACCTCTCAACCTGTTCACTTAAGAAATTTTCCTTGATTTTGACTGGCTAGCATGGACTAGGTAGTTAAAGTTTATTGGCTAATGACATGAAGTGCTTGTAATTGGACAGTTCAAATCGGACAGTTTAGACCTGAAACAGCCAATTAAGCCACAAATAAGGGTTGTTAAGAACCAATCGTATTCGAACATTTTGTTATTGACTCAATTGGAATTGAATGAATTCAAGAATTAGTCATTATCATTATCTTTATCGTTATAATTGTTATTGTTACAGCTACAGTTACACCCAATCGAAATCTCTTACGCTAGAGAACCTATGTTAATGAATATAATAGAGCGGTTTTCAATTGAGTGTCGAAAGTAATTCTGGTTTTACTTTAATTTTACATTGTTTCGCTCTGTGAATGGCCAAGAAAACTCCCGCCTCTTTTTCAACCAATGAGAAGCAAAACCAAAACCAATTGTGATTTGCACGCGTGCATTTTCCCGCGCTTTGTGTCAGCTACTTGTGATTGCTTCGTATTCTGATTGGCTCATTGCACTGTTTCGGTCTGTTGTGATTGGTCAGAATAATTGCTTTGGTATCGGTTTTACGACACTCAGTTGAAAAGTGCTCTACCATAGCTTTTCAATACAACCATGGCTTGCTGTGGAGTCCGCCGAAGTCGGTCGCTGTTGACTCTTTGAAATTTCGTCTTTACCCTTTAGTCAACTGCGTCAGACTCGGAGGTCACATTCCGTGAGAGTAAACACCCCAGACACGCTCGTCCGTCAGCAAGAGACAGGCATCGCCCACGAAAAACGCCGCGTAAGACAATCGACGACGATGACAGTAGCGGCGTCAGCAGCAGTGACTACGGTGACGTCATCAGCGGTAACGTCAGAAGAAGTGACGTTAAGATGGCAAGTAGGCGCCCCAAGGCGGCAGCAGCAGCAGCAGCAGCTGTGGCTCAAGGATTGAGGCGACATTCTGCTGGAGACGAGAGCTCTGAAGCAATGCAGTATTCACTGCAGCAGATCAATAGCGATTTGGCGCGAATTTTAACGTTACTTAACACGCGGCCGCCAGCGTTTTCGTATCCATCCGCCACGCCAGCTTCCTTTGCAGCCGAGCCAGTTGCGCAACCATTTGCCGATACCATCAGAGGTTCCCGTGTCACGCCTGTTTATCCTGATTCGTTTCGTGGCATTCAGGCACAGTCCCCTCACCAGCCGGGGCCTGTGCCAGAATCGTATCATATGAGAGGTGCTGGGGTTCCTGTGTTACCTAGTCGTCAAGGCCAGACTCCCAATTTGTAAGTTTTTTTTTATTCTTATCTTTGTACACTACGACGATTGAGGGTAGTGACAATGGTAGCCGTTTCGTTAGTGTTGACGTTCACCGTTATTTTGATGCGAAGAAAACTTTTTGTTCAGGTCAGTCACGTTTCCTTCGGATTGCAATGCGTATTTGATCATTTTTCTTAGTTAATTTGCGCTCAATAAGTAATACATTATCATTAAAATTGTGTTTTTATCGTTCTGCAGCAGTCGAGTGGCTAGTGCCCCTGCTCAACTCCAGGCCCCTTTCAGAATTCACGAAAGCGCAGAATCACAGTTGGAGAGGAAGTGGAAATCCTACTTTGGAGGTACAGTGCTCGTGTCAGTTACCTGCCAGATAGTAGCAGGGGAATTTTATTCGCGTCGTTATAAGAGTGAAGGTAAAACAATTGTTCTGTGCCACTCACATGGAGCTCGTGGTACAGTATAGTTGTTTCTGTTGCGGTTTGTCTTTAGCTAACATCTGTTACCTCTTTCAGAACAACCACGTGACTCGCCTGCCTCGCTTTCACTCATGCCACCTGCGAGCCTAACGGCGGGAAGGTGACGTCATTTAGCGTTTTTCTTTCCTTTCTTTTTCTGGTAATAATTAAGAGTTAGACATAATTTTAAAGTAAGAAATAATAATCGTTGTTGACCTTCAGAGACCCACCAAGCATAAAGGACTGGACCTCGGAGAGAGAATTAAGCACCGCTGAGCGATTGCAGTCCCACGCTGAATGGCTTCGTAATTTTCGACGCGACGCAGGTCTGCAAGTTAGTAATGCGAGGGGACTGGAAGAGAGAGTGATGTCGTATCCTTTCATCTCATCAAAGTACTTTGTTTTGTAAAAGCCAGCTACAAGTCCTCTGTAACTAAATGGACTGTATTTCCTGTAGGCTGTTACGACAGTTTAGCCTGTTGTTCATCCGTCTTCGTAAACAGGACGAAAACGAGGCAGAGGCTTCGATAGTGATTCTGAGAATCATACAATAAACTTTATTAATATTTAACAATTAAAAGAAGAACATGTCAGTGAGGCTATTATGAATACCAACAAAAGAATAATTTTAAGGCAGCCATTTTTGCATAGGGTCTATTGATAACTTCCGTGCCCGCTGGACCTCAGGAAGCTCATCTGTTCTTTAAGAGTTGTTTCTACCTTGCACTGCGTCCTTAACTTATACCCAGATTTCCCGCCAGCCAACTTCCATCGAATAGCTTTCAAGTTGGAATGTCACGTGGTCATCCATTAACGTCTAGGCCTCCTCGGCTGGGACTTAGTGAAAATAATCAAATTCGATGGGTGTAATGTCAGTGAGACAAGAGTCACCGGACCGGAGTGGTGTTAAAAGCTGCAGAGTGTTTTCATTCATACACAATATCTAAGCCAACAAAAGTATCATAGAAGTACTAACCCATATCTTGCTATCTGTCCATGCGTTGTACATATTGATCTCTCGCTGTGTGAAGTAATTACTAAACAAGTGTTATCAATCGTAGAAGTGGTCGTTTTGAAATTTAAGTTGTTCTTGCAAATGCTGTGTTTTAAACTCCCATGTGGGAACGATACACAGTGAGAGGATGTTTTTTTCATCCATATCTTCCTTTCACTTTGGTGCTGTAGACTATCGAAACAAGTCCTTCAGTGAAAATCATGCACAACAAATCTCCGAGTGTTTACCTTCAGGTCAAATGTGGAATCTCCGAGCTATTGTCGGGGAAATGGATACATACATAAACTTTATTTAAACTCGGATTTTAGAGTAGCTTATACAGCTACTATCTCCGAGCATTTAACCATCAGATGAGAGATAGACCACCACACCGGGTACTACGTCCCCTACTCTATTCGAACAGTGTGTAGGTTCTTTAACGTCCCACAGAATCAGTTATGAAGAGTTGTGAGACGGGGCCTACGGTTTATCATCCTTATCCGAGAAGACTTGAAAGTCTAACCTTTTGCAGATGCCATTACAAAGGCAGCACTTTCTCCTCAATTATTTGAAGACCCTGAGTGGTCCGGCCGGGGTTTGAACCCGCGACCTCCCGCACGGTAGTCCGGTGCTCTACTACTGAGCTAACCGGTCGGCGGTCATGAATAATGCCCTTGAAAAGGGATGATCAGTGTCGTGTTTAATTGAGATATTGAAAGAAGCAACCACATTTATAATCTCTGTGCGTTTATTTGAAGAGCTGTTGCAACTCACGCGAAATACAAACTTAAAACCCTGAGTGCCCTACAGGTACAATTCCAATATTTACAATGTATGTATAAACATTACAAGAACAAAACTATGCATTTCAAGAACTGACGATGTTTCTGCTAAATTTAGCATCGCTGCGCTTTCGTACTGTAGGTTACTGATTGGGTATTGGTGTTTGTCCAGGGGGAGGGGTGGTTGAGCCGGTGGAAGAATGTGCCCCCCTTTGCGTGACAGAAGTGTTATTTCATCCTTGAGAGCGTCAATTTCTTGAGCCTGCAGTTGCACCAGCTGGACCAATCGTTGTCGTTCCCGGATGTCGGCTTTCCGGCTACCGGTGAACTCGGTGCCCTAGGAATAAGAAAGAGGTACCAGAAATATCTGTAAGCGAACATTTCACCCTCAGCAAAAATTCACCGAGACATTGTACTGACTACACGACGTTGCCACGTGACTCCCCCCCCCCCCCCCTCTCCCTACGGGTGTTTTTCACCCACAGTGGATATTTCCATACTCCGAGAGGAAAGCAGTTTGGTTCACGCCGGTTATGTATACTGGGTATTGACGGCTATTCATGTATGTAGGTGGGGGTGGGTGGGATACAAGCGAGAAAGGTATGAATATCCAGGCATGCCCTCCGACCAGAAATATGTACATTAAACAGGAGGCATTCCCTGCATTTTGGAACCTTCTCAGCTCTTCCCTTTGATCTGCCCCTTACTATTTTCGCTTTCGTTTTCAAACCTGGACAGTCATGGCAGCAGGCTTTTATCCAGGAATCCAAAAGTGATCATAATGCCAGAAAGCTTTTTTCTGAATAGGATTATGAACAGTGGGGAGCAACAGGCATCCCAGACTCTTCGCTGTCTGAGCCCATGCTTGGGATAAGCTGGTTACTATAACTTTTCAACACCCACCAGTGACTTCTGTCGTGAGTTGAGCATCTGTTCGAGTTCTTTCTTCTCCTGTAGCAGCACAGTGTAGGTATCCAGTCTCTGAGTGTTCTCACGCGTCAGTTGAGTCACTTTGCTCTTGTACGAGTCAATCTTGCTCTGAAATAACACCAGACAAAGCGTGGAGATTAATAGTCGGACAATCTTCGGAAAAAGTTCCGACATTTTCGGAAAATGAAGATTGCTACATCTCGAGTGTCGTCGGCAATTGTTGCTGTGTGCCCACTTCGCGTTGGTAAACTGTTTTTACGACGTTCACGCAATCTTAATATTTTATGGTTACTTCTTTTTCTCAAGTAAAGGTTTTGTGGTCGGGAAAAATTCTTCTTTCCGAGGAAAAACTTACATTCCATTTAGAGATCTCCGCTGCGCTTTTCGACTCCTGTTGTCGTAATTTCTCCTTCAGTTCTTCCACCGTTCTGTTGACTGTGACGGTCTCAAGCTTCTCCAAGTCCACCAACCGACCGAATTTCAGCATTAACATGTTTCGAACTTTCTCTTCCAACTCCCCAATCTACGAAGAAACCAAGTTATTAGGATGTGTTTCCAAAGAGATACAGAGATAGAGAAAATCAATGCTCGTAATAGTTTGGTAGAACACAATGTAACATCAGTAGAAACACTCGCCTCTCGGATGGCTAACACAATGTGCTGTTCTTTGGGACAACATTTAACAATTATCGCGCGAAATCGCGCGGAATATCACCTGATACTTAGCCGATGAGGCCGTAGGCCGAGTTGGTTAAAATCAGGGGATATTCCGCAAGATTGAACAGGATAACTTTTATTATTCAACACATTGATAACAAAGCACAATTTACTGAATTTATTGCAGAAAAACTGGGGGAGAAAACCGCGATTTTTCTCCCCGACCCACGAGATTACGTATATCGCAGGATATCTGTTGAGTGCGCGCGACGTATATCGAGTGCAACGTGACCATATTTGGAAAGTGGTACGATATGTTGAATAATAAAGGGGGATAGCTACTGAGCTTCGAATCACTGAATGTGTAACTTTGGATCCCACATACCTTAGTAAGAACCCCACCAATAAGACAACTGAAAGAAGGTACACCAAGAACAAAGGCCAGGACACACCAAAGCGCTCTGTTCATACAAAGAGCACCTCTTCTGCCATCAAATACTGTTCCACTGAAATGTTGGGTGTGCTGTGGTTCACTTACCCTGGCTTCCTGTACTTTCTTGTCCCGTATGAGCTGCACATGCGTCAGACGATGTTCCCTAATGAAAGCAAGAAATAACAATTTAATGAGCGTAGAAGTGAAGTGAAGTGAAGTGAAAGAACGTGGAGAAACTCCATGCCGATGTACAGTCTCCGTTCATTTTTTATGTTCACTTGTTGTAAAACATTCTCACTTGGGATGTGTTAGTAACTATTGTTTTACATTGCCTCGGCTTTGTCCTTTTTATCTCTTCTTCAAAGCACTTCTCCCCAACACAAGTTTGCAAACTTCAGTTTTTCAGATAAAGTCGCCTCTTATCCGACATAAACATTCTTTGAGGTTACGAGACGAGCGTAAAGAACCTGTACGAGGTTAACTTCTTTCGCAGTTGTAGTTTGGGTAGCCTGCGTGACAGGCGAAACTGAGGGGCGCGCAAGAAGCAAGAGGAGAGAGCGCGGAGCGTGATGGAAGCGAGGGAATTTTACCTCCCTCCACGCTTCCCTCGCTTCTCGCGCGCGCGCGCCCGCTTTCCCTGTTCCCGTTCCCTTTCTAGCGCCAGCTACGCATGCTATAGTTTGGGTTGCCTGGCAATTTCGACTCAATTAAAAAATAATGGCAATAAGCCGTACCTGTAGAGTCTCTTCTGTTCCGCCTTCTCTTTTTCTAGTTCCTTGATTCTGCTCTGTAGTCTGACCAGCCCTGGACTGTTGAACACCAGGCACTGTGACAAGTCTTGAGGCAGAGCGCTGTTCAACATGTACTGAATTTGATGAAGTCGCAACACAACAACCACGTCCAACTCGTTCAACTTCTGCTGCTTTTCACGCTGAAATCAAAACGAGAACGGTTCAGTTTATAAAGCGAATACGGCGGCTTAGCAATGTTCATAGTATGATGATGAATCAATGACAATCGAAACATTGAGGGCGATGCCATTGTAATGAAAATATAAAGGAGAATTTTTGGTTATCGATGGTCAAACAGACAATGGATGGCAAATTTCACCGTGTTGAAATGCTGTCGTTTTGTATCGAATAACAGCTAAAATCTAGTTCTGGTTTTGTTTCTATTTGAGAATTAAGTTGATGTCATCCTCTTAGTGCCATAAGAGCGTATTTTCATCCCAAAAAGGGTTTTTAACCAATATTCATCCCCGTCTGGTAAAACAAAATTTATGACACAGTCCTTTATACTTTATACATGGTAACTCCAACTTTGAATTTCCCAACGAAATCCTAAAGTGTGACCATTCAAATGAAAGCTACTGAGCAGTAGTTTCCTATGGTGCTGTTTATTATGCTATACAAGGTGGTTCTACTTTTGAGTCTGGGGATGAAATCCTTAAGTGTGACCATTCAAATGAAAGCTACTGAGCAGCACTTTCCTGTGGTGCTGTTTATTATGCTGTACAAGGTAGTTCTAACGTTTGAGTCTGTGGATGAAATCCTAAAGTGTGACCATTCAAATGAAAGCTACTGAGCAGCACTTTCCTGTGGTGCTGTTTATTATGCTGTACAAGATGGTTCTAACGTTTGAGTCTGTGGGCGGAGAACTAAAAATGAAAGACATCACACAGGTACCTGGAAAGCCTCCAGGTCAGCTTCCGCAGTTTTCAGTGCGCTATCGACAATCTTTGCTTTCTTCACCAGCGCGTCGCACTCCTTTTTCAGCATTTCACTTGTTTTCTTTTCCTCTGCTAACTCTTCTTCAAGATCTAAGCGTCGTTCGCGAAGCTGACAAACCTTCAATGAGGAAAAAAATTATGTAAAACAACTTGTTCCTTAATTTAACCAACCTTACCAAAAATTCTAATTTGCAGAATTCATACTCGCCAATTTGTAGCCTTTCTGGCCAAAAAAGAAAAACCATGGATGAGTCTAGAACATAGCCCAATTTTTTTCCTTCCTAATTTGCTCATCTTCAAGCCAAAGTGTAAAAAGTCTTTACCTCATTTCAGACTTGGCGCAAACAGGTTGTACTCTTCCCCGAGTTCTATACCCTATTTAGGACCAGTGAGCCAGCATACACAATTTCACACCAAAATTACTTACCCTTTGGGGTGGATCAATTTGTATAGCTTATACAGGGTAAAGCCCCTCCCGGGGAGGAGATACCTATTCCCAGGGGATACCTTACAAATGTCTAAATACATTATAACGTCGATACTTTTTATACATCACTATACCTGATCAAACAGTGCTTGATCACACCCAGGTGGACACACGCTGTCGTCCAAATCGTCGTGGTCCGAGCCCTCTTCGTCGCTCGACGATAAATCTTCGTCGCTGTCTTCGTCTTCGCTCTCCTCGTCCGAACCTTCCTCGGCCTGAGCCTTCTTTTTCGCGCGCTTGATCTTTTTCTTGAACACGCGCGTTAAAAACGGCTCGAACTTGTTGTTCTCACCAAGCGCTGCCGAGAAAGTCGTATACAAAGCTTTCTCTTGCTCTTGAAGTTTCTCAATGTCTTGTTTCTTAGATTCGAGAGACAGTTGACAATCGTCAACCTAACGAAGAAAGAGATAGAAAATCAGAAGAGCAAACGAACACAGCACCTTCCTGATCAATACGAGATACGAGAATCATTACCCGCTGATAATTTCAGTATAAACGATAAAGATGATACCGAATATTTGCATTGTCTCCAGTTTAGACAAAATACACAAAAACAAGAAAAAAGAAATATATTATATGCTATATTTCGGCAAATTTGATGTCATCATCATCATGTTTAAATACAAAGCAAGCGAATTTAAATTTTATAGACGTGGTGATATGAAAATATACACATGAAAAGGCAAACAATGAAGTGAATGCTGGATAGATTAATCTAGAAACAAACTTTCACTCCAACTTGGGATTTTTGCCCTCGATCCATGTAACTTAACCCAGTTCAACTTATTGAGCGTCCATATTTGTTTGTACATGTACAGTTTTTACATTTTAGCAAAGACAACGCAACGTCAAATGTGCGCGGAAAAGAACTGGACGCGACTTGCGGTGCTCAATTTGCCGTTCTGCTATTGGTCAAGTCGGTTTTTAGATCTGCACGACACTGTCGTAACGTTGTCTGGTAAATCTGCGTATTTACTGGTGAGTGTCGGTTATCTTACCTTCTCCTGCATCTCCTCCTTCTCACTGAGCTTTGTGTTGACTTTGTTGGCAAAACTGTTTTCTCGTTTCTCGAACTCCTTTAGGAGCATGAACTCTTCAAATAAGGTGACTTGTCTGTGGAGTAATCACACAAAAAAATTAATTCCTTATTAAATACCTGTTTAAACATCATATGAATTGTGATTGTAGTAGGACAAAATAGAGTGAAAAACGAGTCAACCTTCTCTAAGACCAGTATCTAGTTACTGTCCCTTTCATTTGCCATTTGCCAGACAAAGGCAACCAGAAGTGTATTCTCCATAAAACCAAGAAATCAGTTGGTGATTTTACGATGTTATTTCAAAAGTGCCGAGGTATGTAAAGTACGAGTGAAATTGTACACTGTGCCTCTTTTTCCCAGTACAAAACGTAACACCCGTCATCACCGCCAAAAATATTTGTACACATCATGACTGCCGTGGTGTCAGCTTTCAGGCATTTATTCTGTGAGCCCGCCTTACCGCAAGTCAGCGCACTTCACAGCAACCTCCAGGTGCATCTTTTCGTGCCTCAAGTACCGTAGATCAGCGTCAAATTTCTCCAGAGTATTGTTGATTTTGTCTATTAACACATCTTGTTCATACTGCAATCTGACGAGAGAAAACAACAAAACAAGGGCGTTTTATGTACAGCTATTAATAACCGTAAGGATCACGAGGATTTCAAGTAGCGGTCAAGTTGATCACATACGTTGATCAGTACTAGACGGCAGAAGAAAGAGGCAGGAGCATTTGTAACGGCTAATTTGACTGTCAACTTCACGACCATGGACTTGAAACGCATACAGGATTGTTCCATTTGGGAACTTTACTTGTTTTGCCCACATTCCATGGCCACAGAGAGAAAATTTGACAATAAATCTTCCAAGAACGGAATTGCAATGCACCTGCTTCCTTACGCACACTATGGTGAACAGAAATGGTAGCAGACTCGTTTCCAGTCCGTCGCCTCCTCTCACGAAGTTCAATAGACCACACTGGATTATGTTACATTCTACGTGCACAAGACTCAGCTTTAAATCGGGGACCAGCACTCGTTTGGTAGCTCTTTTACGGTCACCAATCAGGAGACAGCAGTCTCATTTGCGATACTATTCAATGTTTTTCAATTGCAAGAGCAGAATTGATTTAGTGGTTTCATGCAATTTCAACAATAATTTTTGACCAACCTGATTTGTTCTTCGTACTTGATTTCTT
The DNA here is from genome assembly GCA_016490735.1 of Pachyseris speciosa. Classification (NCBI taxonomy): domain Eukaryota; kingdom Metazoa; phylum Cnidaria; class Anthozoa; order Scleractinia; family Pachyseridae; genus Pachyseris; species Pachyseris speciosa. Next base: position 85,248 of record JAEMWC010001345.1, read on the forward strand.
GTTCCAAGGCCGACGGCTCCTCGCTGACCTCTTCTATCGCGGGCTCGGGTGTTTCTTTGTCCGTCAGGGTACTCAAACTGGACCTTGGTCTCCCGGAGGAATGTACAGACACGGAGGAAATGGATCGGTCCCTCTGCTGTGTTCCTGGTTTGCTACCATGAGGGACATGTTTCGAGGGCTACAACGATACCGCATAACCACAGGTTAATAAAAGAGAATTTTAGATTGAAGAACTACAACTCAGATACAGCGCAAAATAGTATAGAATTTCTCCTGGATTGTTTGTGAACTATCCCAACCTTTCCCCTCAATAGGCATCGGTTTACACGATATGTTCCTCTACCTTGGTGACATGCCACATGCCATTTTATCAAGTTTAAAACACGAGGCGCAGCCGAATGTTTTAGGACTTGATAAAACACGAATTTACTGTACATCTATCAATTTTTTCACTAAAATTTAGATTTTGGTTTTTTTTGGCCTAGAAAATCGGATGTAAAATTTAGCCGTGCCTTTGTCAGATATAAAGACACTCGTTAAAAATTAATTTCTTTTGTATTTATTATTTATTTATTTATTTGCCATTTTCACAATATTTACAAATAATACACCTAAGTTAGTGGCAAGGAGACCTCAGGAAACCACAAGGCTTATAGGAGAGGCCACCTAGAAGGATAATATAAAAGTATAATTTGCTGCTGTGTGAGTGCGGCATGACAGATTCAGGATTGTTTAAATAAAAATTCTAACACTTTTTTCTTGAAGGTTTTTTTTCCTTCATGAATTATTAATGAGTTTGTTAATGTCAGTATAATGTACCGTGCTTTTACGTCTCCAATTAGACAGAATTCTGGTGCTTCTTGATTCAAACCAGCGAGCGAGTAGGCCGGAGTATGAAGAATTTTTCAACTCACCTCATTCCCAGCTCCTCCTCCTCCGCCAAAGCCACCGAAGCCTCCAAAGCCTCCTTGTTCTTCGCCGTGACCTTGACCTTGACCAACCTTTTCCTCCATTTGCTTCTTAAAATCCAGCAGCTGATCACGTGTGTATTCAAGGCGTCTAGAGAAAATACTTAACAATTAGATTATGAGCTCGAGATTTCTATTGCGTGTTAGTATAAATCTGCTAGCGTTCTATCACGAATGCCGTTCTCGGATTGGCTGCGCTACTCGCTATCTATTTAACAAATAGATTCCATGTTGCCGTGCGTCTGTTCAGTAATAGATCACAGATGACGTCAAAATGTGGTAAAAACATCAGTGACACACTCGCCTGCGGCTCGTGTGCCACTTCTTTGTTTTTACCACATTTTGACGTCATCTGTGATCTATTACTGAACAGACGCACGGCAACATGGAATCTATTTGTTTTATATAATAAAGAAACAAAATGCAAGCGTAAAACTTGTTTATTTTCACATTTCTGGAAAAAAATTGGGTCGTGATGACGCAATCTGTGCATCTGTCCTCTAATAGATCATAGCTAAGAACCAATCACAACGCGCGAACTATTCACCTTATTATATAATCTGTGATGGATAGTGAGTAGCGGTTGTCATCAAAATGGCGGCCACTTCGAGTTTTCGAAGTGACTGCGAGCGGGATTTAGCCAATTAGAGAACGACATTAGAATAGAATAGAATAGAAAACCTTATTTTAACACGATAAGTCTTAAAGCTAAAAGCTTGTGGGGTTATGTATAAAATAAAAGAAAGACCTAATAACAATGTAATAAGAAGTAAAAATGAAAACTACTGACCTTATAAGAACCTGATGTATATTTACAATATTTACATGCAGAAAACGTTCAAATATAAATAAAATTTTCATCACGATGCCGCACAGTTGAGGCGAACACTACGTTGAATCCTTCGTGATAGAACGCTAGTAGATTTATACTAAAAGAAGATATTCGTAAACCGAGTTTTTCAAAAGACGCGCACGCGCAGCGACTTCGAGCCTATCCTATAATCTAGAGCACTTTCAACTGAGATCGTAAAATAAGTAGCCTGCGAACGCAGACGTATTTCCGGCTGTCACTGGTTCCGCCGAAAATAGCGTCTGCGAACTCGAGCTACGAGAACGATTTCCATGACGCCAGCTCTTATAAACCAATCACATTTCACCTTGCATATCCGAAGAGGTTACACGCAGAAATCGTGCGTGGAATCCTCGCAAATGCGTGTTAAAAAAATGGCGGAGGATGCGTTGTGGAAAGTATGCGAAGTTTTCGGGTTTGATAGCCTTAATAAGCATCAAGAGGAAGCCTTGCGATTTCTTTTTGAATCGAAGAGCGATGTTTTTGTAAATCTTCCAAATGGATTTGGAAAGTGTTGTATTTCAGGCGCTGCCCATTGTGTATTCTTGTATGGATGCAACTCGTGAGAAGAACACTGTACTCGTTGTTTCGCCGCTTATTAACCTTATGAAAGACCAAGTCAGCCGCTTAAATTCACGTGGAATAAGCGCAATATCACTCAGTGATGTCAGCTCCGAGTTAGAGATCAGAGCAGTTGAAAATGGAAGTTATTCCATCGTTTACGGTTCACCAGATTCTTGGTTAGGTGAGACAAAATGGCGAAAAATGTTGTCAAGCGATATTTACCAAAATTCAGTCAGAGCTGTCGCTGTAGATGAAGCCCATGTCATTTGCCACTGGTAAGTTCTGTTCTATTCAATGATTGCCGATGTAAGAGTATTTTCCGGGGCTAGCTTTAATAGTAAGCTTATAAACCTTGTTTTAATATTTCGCATTTTCGTGTCTGATCTTATTGTATTCAAATTCCCCCTAAGCTGTATGTTTACATCAGTAGTTCCCAGGCACGTGTTGTCGTATTTTGATCTTAAAGCTCAAGTTATATGTATGTTTGTACGTTGAGATTTCTTTTTTTGATTTACTTATTTTCTATAAGGTAAAATAATTGAACTCGCCCTTTATTCTAGGGGAAAATCTAAAAGCAACAAACATGCAGCCTTCAGAGTTTGGTTTTCTCGTCTACACGAGTTCAGGTCACTTCTTCCGCCAACCCCATTCATTGCATTGACTGCGACGGCCACAGAGGATACTAGGGAAACAATATTTGAAGTACTCTTGATGAATGGTCCCCGTATTGTTACTGAAAGCCCAAACAAAGCAAACATATCCTATGTTGTCCAGTACATGGTGAAAAATGCCAGCCTTGCAGATTATTTGTCCTGGATAAGCAATGAGGTGAAGGATTGTGGCTCAGCAGCAACTAGAACTATAATTTATACCCAGACCATCAAACAGTGTGCTGTTGTCTACTCAACACTGAAGACTCTCCTTGGGGACAAAATTTACAGTTCAGAGGAAAGAAATCCAAAGACCGTCTTACTGGAAATGCTTCACTCTTGCACCCCCCAGTCAAACAAGGAACACATCCTGGCATCTTTCCAAAGTGATGAAGGATCCATTCAGATTTTAGTCGCAACAATTGCTTTTGGCATGGGCGTGGACTGTAAGCAGGTTCACCAAACAGTACATTTTGGTCCAGCCAAAAATGTAGAGTGCTATATGCAAGAAAGTGGCAGAGCAGGGAGAGATGGTGCACAAAGTACTGCTTTCCTGCTTTAACAAGGAATGCAGCTGATGCATGTAGATAAAGATATCAAAGATTATGTGAAAGCAAAGGAATGCAGGTGTAAACACTTGCTTAGTTATTTTGACGTGGAATGTCCTCCATTGGATCCTCTTCATTTATGTTGTGACAACTCCTCTGTCTCTTGCAAGTGTGGTTTGGAGGATTGCAAACCACTTTGTTATCCACTGTCAGCAGCTGAGGGACCAAATGATGTACCACACCAGGAACGCAATGTTTCATTTGAAGAAATGAAAAAAATCGAGACTAAACTGGGCAACTATCATAAACTGTTGTTGACAAGTCTCACGAAAAGGGATGCAAGTGGCAAGTTGAAATACTTCACACATCCTAAATTTATACTAGGATTTTCAGAGTTGCAAATTCAACAAGTACTGGATAATTGTGCCAACCTATTTTCAGTTGCAGACATTTGCTGCTTTGTCGAAATTTGGGATTTGCAGCATGCATTCAAAATTCATGGCATCCTACAGGAAATGTTTGGAGACTTGGAAGACACAGACATTGGTTCGGATGATGAAATGTCTGATGAAGAGGAAGCGTTCTTTGGCAGTGATTGAAATGACCTTGCATTAGATGATGAAATGGCAAATATGGTACTTGATAATCTAAGTTTTTCTCAATGGGAGGATTCAATGGAAGAATCAGTTGAAGAAGCTCAGGTTGACATACCATTTTCTGCTTTAAATGCTGTGGTGAACTTGAGTTTTGATGCAGTTTTGGACAGTTGACAATACGTATGTAAAGAGAAAACTCCACTTGTATATAGAAAACTATAATAGTTAGTTTTTTGTAAACTGCGAGCCATGTTTTTTGGCTTGTGCTCATGTAGGCTACAGTGACACTACAATCAAAACTTTGAATGAATATCAGTATCTGGGCAACTGTGCACCTTCCCCTCCCCTAACCCAGCATGTTATAATAGGTTAATAAGTTAGTGTTACTGTCAGGTTAGGGGAGGGGTAGGTGCGCAGTTGCCCAGACACTGATATTGATCCAAAACTTTTTATAGGTCACATAGAATGAAGAAATATTGACATCACTGGTTTATTATTTCACATAAAACTCAGATATAGAATAATAATTATAGCGGTATTTTTATAGGGTGTGAGAGCAGGCAACTCCAGTCTGTTTCGTGACCCAACATTTTCGAAATTTCACGACAAAATCAGTGGGGTCAGAAAATCATTGTTGCCTTTTCAACATTTTGTTACAAACCCTTAAGACATTTTATCTCCTAAACAATGTAAACAAACCCATAGTTAAATGTTTGGTTCATGTTAACACTTAAAGTTCCACGAGTGACCAACATCAAATTAGTATGAGTACTGTATCACTACAGTTAATGATTACCAAAGGGAAATTGCCTTGATCTTTAAAAGAATTCTCCCAACTAATATAATAAGAAAATGTATTGAGGTCAGTCTGGAGAATTTCCTTGTCGATATTAAGGCTCAAAGTGTTTAAATGCTACAATAATACCTTTGTTTCCTTACATTCCTGGTACTATTTTCTTTGATATTCTGTATATTGCATTATTTTTGATGTACAAAAGATTAATATTCTTACTCATAACTACAGTCATAAATTTGTGTATTCATTTATTCATTTCTTGGTAAACCTATCTCCCAAAATGACACGTGTTGTGAAAATATGTATATATACAAGTAATTTGATCATAATGTGAAAACCGGAAAATCAAGATGAAATAATATACTATCTGTTCAACCAAAACAAAACTTTGTAAATAAATATTATGCAACAATCATTACGCATGACTGTTGGTGACATATTGTATTTTTCTAATAACTGGGTACTGCTCCGAGCATCCATGTTTTTGGCACTTTAGATTGTAATACATGACTAGTATATAAGGTTGATATATATCCTGCATACTCTTGAAAATGATTGATTAGACCCAATTTAAGCCAGCAGGTGATTGAAAATCATGCTTATAAATTGGCTGTCATTGATCGGAACCTTGATTTTGTTGATGACAAACTTCATTTTGAGCTGCATAGCCTCTTGTCTTGCATTGCCAAAACTTGAAACCATTAATTGGGAGCTCATATTGCCCTTAACAAACTATTTACTTGTACTTGTTAAATTTCTCAACCTGGACTGAAAATTCATTCACTCCATGTTTGAATTGTGGGTTTACAAGACCATCAAATAGGCTGTAACAAAAAAAAGACTTTAACAGGCAGCAGTATAGTCGCCATGGTTATATGATGACATGTAAAGTTATTTCAAAGGGATTTGCCCTCTCCACAGTTAATTTTTCTCATTTGCATTACAATGTAATCCAATGTGGAAGCGGGGCAATTTCAATGTCAACAATCGGCCAGTAAAACCTGGTGTTATTCCTCCGAAAGCGTTTTGCAGCAAGCCATTTGGAGCAAGAAAAGCACGACTTGGAAACGTGGCTACTGGAGCAATAGGGCTAACAGCACCAAGAGTGAAAGCGGGAGGCAGAGAAGGGCTTGTAAAAGGAAAGGTGCCAATTCCAGCCGATACTTTGCGATGGACTGCTGTTTACATTTGCATCTTCGAACTTTAAGCTCTTTTTCGCCTCTGGCTTTTGTCCTGACTCTTTAGCGAGTCTTTTGACTCGGAACGGGCCATCATTTTTGAAATCTTGTTTGATTTCATTTTCAATGTCTCCTACTCTTTCCAAAGCTCTCTTATAGCGAAGCAGACGATTATAACATCTGGTGCGGCAAATGGCGGCAAGATCGCTCCCGACGTAAGCGGACAGATCGACTTCAGTTGAACGCAGAATTAATAAGTGAATTGCCAGTGTACTTTTTCCAAACACCTTTATCTTTTCTGCACTGGAAACTTTTGCCTTGCAAAGAAAACAAACCTCGGAAGTTAAAATCTTCTTCGATGTTTCGATGGCGCCCATTGCGAACTCTAAAAGTTCCCGCGGCGTCGCGCGTGTACGCGAGTGTCATATTCTATCGGTGAATTTTAATGGTCAATAACAAAACAAAAGTTTTGACGTCACGGAAATCAATATCTGGCTCGAGTTCGCAGACGCTATTTTCGGCGGAACCAGTGACAGCCGGAAATACGTCTGCGTTCGCAGGCTATAAAATAAGCCGCTTGGTTGGTTTGTTCGTCCATCTGTTGATTTTACCACTCTAGCCAAACAAAAGGGTGACGTTTGATTTTCGGATGAAGAGACTTTGTACAGGAAATGATAAGTGATCGGGCAGAGATGGATGGCTATACAACTTTTTCCTTCACTACGTTATCGTCTTAAGTAACACTGATATACTGGTACACCACTCAAATCTGCTATGGAATGCTTTACGAGATGGACGAGACATATCAATGACTGATGATGATCAAATGAATGGATTTTGTCCTTGATTTTACATGAACAAAGTTTGGTGAAAATAGAAAAGTCACGTGCCTAATTTACATCGCGTGTATTCAGCGCGCGCCCCTCTTGGACGGTGTGGGTGGCTCCTCCTAAAATGTTCTGCAATTGGTATGGGATTTGATGGAGCCGAAACCAATTGTGGAATTGCACACATTTTAGGTATCCTACTGATGAACAGTTATTACATGCAGATATTTTCAGAAGCAACATTTGTTTGCGGTCTGTCACCTTTGAATTGATTTGTTTCGTGCGCCGCACGCGCGCGCAAGGGCACCCGTCATCAATGCGAAAATGCAAACCATGGCAACAGAATACAATTGCAAACAGAAAAGAAAAACAGTTGTAGCGGAAGTGGAAGAAAGCACAGATTTGGAGCAGTTTAGTTAGCTCTCAGTCTGAACACCAAAAAGGAGAAACATGTCGGTGAAAAATCTTCTAGTCAGGGTTAAAGAATTGCGGGAGGTGATGGAATCTTGTCAGGACAGAATGAAGAATCTGCTTCAAGATTACCAGGTGAATGTTCTACAAACAGCTGCAGTGATCGCTGCCGCTAAGATAAACGAAGAGAAAACTGGGATTGAAAAGAAAAGACGATGTCTCCGTGAACAGATTGAAAAGGAAAAAGAATGGGGTCGCGAAACTGTTAACAGGGTCTACAAAAGCGCGGAAGAAACTATCGAGGCCTTGATAAAGGACTACGAACAAGAGATACAGCAAGCAAAGGAACGACAACACACGGTGAGGGTTTAGATAATGAAACGCCGGTATTTCACTTGATAGTGGTTAGGATTTTTATGTCAGATTGAATGTTCGCGTTCGGCTACAGAGTTTTACAAGGACAAAAAGGTTAATTGGTGCGTTCAAGATTAGTAAGATAAGGACGAGGACTTAACCAGCGCTCTTTTTGTTAAAACGTCGTCTTTTTAAATGGTATTTTGCTCCATAGTCGCTTCCTTTTGCGCCGTCAAAATCACCTACATTGAATTATATATTTGTATATTTTCTGTCCATGGCGAAAAAGGACTCCGGACGTTTCATACTCGCGCCGTTTCGTACTCAACCGGTTCCTACTCAGCTTAGGTTAATTCTCGAACTTCCTAAAGAGGTCGGTTCGTTCTCAACTTGTACCGTAAAATTTCTTTTGCGCACCAAACTTGACCTGCACGGAAAATACTTCGCTGCGACTTCTTTACAGAGAATGTATGTGACTTTCACTTCTTGTTGTTTCAAGGTGAGCGAAACTAAGGTGAAAACAAAGACAGAAAATAAAACAACTAACGAGTTCGCTGGGGTGAAGCGAAAATATTCCGAGATAGAAGAATCACAAGAATGCGATGAGGAAGAGATTAGTGAAGCAACGGACAACGAGAGTAAAGGTTGTATATTTGAATGCACAGACTGCGGAAGAAAGAGTCCTGATATGTTTATGTGTCGCTGCCACACCCTTGCTTACTGTGATGAAATCTGTCAGGAGAGGGACTGGGAAAGACACCAGCAGTACTGCAGTGCGGAAACGGAAGAAGATGATGGTTGAGTGCGAGAAAGATTTGTAACTCTTCATGTTCTAAATTTGTTCAATAAATCGGAATGCTGCTATCAAATGCATTTTAATTGACGTTTCATCTCATAGGCACCTCCAATACACAGCTGTTTATCAAAAAACTCAGGTTGCTTTACCACGAAGCGTTTTATTTTTACGTACTTTTCCGCGCTTTTTACCGGTTGTATGATTTTCCCGCCACTGGCACCAGTAGTCTAATTTCCCGCGCTTAGTATAGCCGCTATCTTTACCAGCCGCTGTTACAAAATTCACACACGCAGACTAAGCTTACTTTTCAGGGCATTCGTCTGGCATCATCTCGGGTATTTTAGGGATGAGCCGTTTGGAGTATGGGTCGATTTTACGCTGCACCTCCTCGACTTTCGCCACAGTTTCTTTCATCTGCGAGAAAAATGACAAGTTTGAGGTCAACAACGCGAATCGTTTGATTACTGAGGTAAAACAGACTGTGGCAATGTATCAAAAATTTCACGCCTTACCTCTTTAATAATCTTAATTTTCTTTTCTCGTAGTGCCAAGAACGACTGATTGAACTCGAACTTGTAATGATGAATCTAAAAACACACAAGAGGACCCCTAATTTAGGCGGTGGTCTAACAGCTGGTTAGACCACAGCAATACTAATTTTTTATTCTATTCTTCACTTCATGCTGAGTATCCTGTGATCGACTAACTCCAGAAGTGAGTTTTGATACTTCCTTCCCAACCAGGAATAATATTAAATGAATACTCCTAGTTATTTTATACTGGGTAACCTGTACTGCACTAGCACCCCACCAATCAAGAAAGGAGTATAATACTGCTAGTCACTTTATGTCGGGTATCCTTTAACAAATTGGTGCTCCATCTTGTGGAGGGTAGTATTCCTGTTTATTCACACGTGTTGGGTATGCTGTGATGAACAATTATCCTATCCAAGGGGTGTACTATGCTTCTAGTTACTTTGTGCTTGGTATCTTGTGACGGTCTTTCTTCCCATCTTTGGCGAAAGAAGTAATGCTCTTAGTCACAATACGCTACAGACAGTAAGCGCCATACCCGTTGATCACCCAAACTCGTTCAAACCTTTGAACATAGTACAGTCTCAAATACAGTAACTCCTCCTAAGCATGAGATAGTAATACAAGGTCAGTTTACCTGGTCGAGTAAGTTCAATAGCTGTATTCTTTTCTTCTCTGCATTCACTCTCTGGCTTTCAGGGACAACATAATCCTTAGCTGTTTTAAGTTTGTAGTCTCCCATGTTTTCCCGCGCTTCTTTTATAGCAGCCACATCTTTTGGATCCTGGTAATCCTCATCAGGCTTGTTACGATACAGCTCGTTCCACTAAAGCAACAGTTGAAACAGACTGTTATATAAGACCCAGCGGAGGGCTAAGCTCAGTATCACCACTTGTGCGACAAGCATAGCTTACAAGGGATTGCATGGACACTGTTACTGTCATTGTCACTGTGACTGTCATTGCCACTGTCACTGTTATTGTTAATTTCACTGCCACTGCCACTGTCACTGTTTTTGTCACTGTCATTGTGAATGCCAAAGTCATTGTCACTGTCACTGTGAATGCCAAAGTCATTGTCACTGTCATTGTGAATGCCAAAGTCATTGTCACTGTCATTGTGAATGCCAAAGTCATTGTCACTGTCACTGTGAATGCCAAAGTCATTGTCACTGTCACTGTGAATGTCTTCTTGAATGTCACTGTCACTGTTATTGTCATTGTCACAACTGACACAACTGAAGTTCATTATAGTGATTCATAGTATGTTGTTAAAATCTTCTTCACAACCCATTAAAAGAAACAATTTAACCAATTAAATAACATTTCCAGCTCAACTGTAGGTTCTATCTTTGTGCTAGTTCCATTGAAACGCACTCTCTTCGATCAAAGCAAACGTGCTTTTCTTTGGTTCCAAAAAAAGAAATCACAACACTAGTTTATTCTCAATTTTAGCCTCAGTTGCATGTTTTCCGGTGCCTCGCACCTGTGTTATTCTTGTGTACCCAATTCTGATTGGTTCAGCAGATTACCAGCCTTGACCTGATTGGCCACATGAGAGTGCAACAAGTGCGGTGTATCTATCGAGTACAAATTGTACGCTGAATACCTCTGCTTGTCTTGCGAGTCTCTTTTGTCTTCGCGCCTCAGCTTTTGCCAGTGCATTAGCTACTTTACTCCCCAGCTGACCCTGTGAAGGCGGAGCTTGCTGCTGCTGCTGCTGGTGTTGCTGCTGGCTGATAGGTATTTTATCTAATGTTCCGCGTTTCTTTAGCTGCAACATATCAGTAATCACAAAATACTTTAGAAACTTTAGAAACTAAACCCCTTTATACTAAAGTGACTTATTTTCAGGTTTTCACCTCTAACTTCCAGCTTTAAACTATTTAACGACTAGATTATTAACTCGAGATTTCTATCGCGTGTTAGTATAAATCTACTAGCGTTCTATCACGAATGCCGTGCTCTGATTGGCTACGCTACTCGCTCTCTATTCTGAATAGATAGTGAGTAGCGTTTGCCAACAAAATGGCGGTCACTTCTTCGCGTTTTTGAAGTGTCTGCGAGGAGGATTTAGATAATTTACTTGTTTAGTTTTGAACGACTAGAAGATTTATACTACAACAATTAGATTATTCGCTCTCGATTTCTATGCGTGATAGCTGATACGGGCTGCGCCCTCATCAGCTATCACGCGATAGAAACCTCGAGCTCATAATCTAATTGTTAATTAGTATAAATCTACTAGTGTTCTATCACGAATGCCGTTCTCTGATTGCCTACGCTACTCGCTATCTATTTACCAATTATATAATAAAGTGAATAGTCCGCGCGTTGTGATTGGTTCTTAGCTATGATCTATTAGAGGACAGATGCACAGATTACGTCATCACTGCAACTATTTTTCCAGCAATGTGAAAATAAACAAGTTTTTCGCTTGCATTTTGTTTCTTTATTATATAAAACAAATAGATTCCATGTTGCCGTGCGTCTGTTCAGTAATAGATCACAGAAGACGTCAAAATGTGGTAAAAACATCAGTGACACACTCGCCTGCGGCTCGTGTGCCACTTCTTTGTTCTTACCACATTTTGACGTCATCTGTGATCTATTACTGAACAGACGCACGGCAACATGAAATCTATTTGTTAATTAGATTATGAGCTCGAGATTTCTATCGCGTGATAACTAATGAGGGCGCGATCTACTAGTCGTTCAAAACTAAACAAGTAATTTGTCTAAATCCTCCTCGCAGACATTTCGAGAACGCGAAGAAGCGGCCGCCATTTTGTTACTCACTATCTATCACACAATAGATAACGAGTAGCGTAGCCAATCAGAAAACGGCATTCGTGATAGAACGCTAGTAGATTTATACTAATCTGTGATAGATAGTGAGCGGCCGCTTCTTCGCGTTTTTGAAGTGTCTGCGAGGAGGATTTAGATAATTTACTTGTTTAGTTTTGAACGACTAGTAGATTTATACTAATACAATTAGATTATTTGCTCTCGATTTCTATGCGTGATAGCTGATGAGGGCGCAAATCTCAAGCTCATAATCTAATTGGTAAATAGCCGAATCAACTATCACGGCGGCATAGAAATCGAGAGCGAATAATCTAATTATTTTAGTATAAATCAACTAGTCGTTCAAAACTACACAAGTAAATTATCTAAATCCTATACTTCAAAAGCTACATGAACACTAGTCCCTACCATGGCTGCAGCTTTTGCAAAAGTTTTTCTTCCAACCCCTGTCCCGTCAGGTCCCTCTCCACCGTCTGTTCCTACAGCCTCCTCCAGTAACTGGTGAAAATAGTCAGGTTTAGATGCTCGGAAAGAGGCGACCAAATGTGGAGTCAGAAACGCGCGCAGAACGATCCGATCACACTCGATCTCATCCTTGAATCTGCCGAGAAAAGGGAAGGCAAACAAAATCAAGGTGTTGTTTGATTCTTTAGTTACCGATATTAATGAAGGCTGGAATTTATACACTATAACGACGAGTGATTGATTAAAAACGTAACGTTTGCTTTGATAGGTTAGTCAAAGCACATTATACAATTGCAGAGTACATATACAAACCGAGACAATACTTAAACATGCGTAGTCTGGTCATAACCGAATCAACCAATCATGCAACACAGAAAGCGCGGGAAATCTATTGCGCAGCGAGAGTGCGTTGCACTTAATTTTTTTTTTACCAAACTTAAGTGTTGGGTAAAAACCAAACGAAAGCAAACACATCTTCTAGTTCACCTTTCAGCCCCAAATCTTTTTTTACCTTTTCTGTAGTTTCTTTAACCCGATCGAGTGTTTCTCGGCCTCCCAGGCCATCTCCTTGCGAACAAGCGCAATCTAAAAACACCAGGAAATGCAAATATGAAAAACAAAACACCTACCAAAGTGGACATCATCTGAAGAAACAGAAGGATGTTATAATGAATTCTTACCTTATTTTCGAACTCTGCCTTTTGTTCTGTGATAAGATCAGGATCGATTTCAAACTCCTGGGAAATAAAACGAGCAATGGTGAACTGCTGTATTAGGAAAATGGAGCAGTGCCTTCACAGTCGAACGAGTTAATTTGGAGACACACGTAACTTGGTAAGGAGTCCCAGCACCCAGCAGATAGCCTGACTTCTGGCTGTATATTTATTGCGGTCTCATTCACTCAGAAGCCCTTCAAACTAATTATCCAGCCAGGCCGACCACATGCTGGCAGAGATAGTCTACCACACCCGGGACTACGTCCCCTACTCTTTTCGAACAGTGTCTGTGTTTTTATGTCACGAGTGTTTGGTATCAATTCAACAAGCCAAAGGAGATGTTTGTACTGATGAAAACCCAAAATACCACTCCAGTTTTGTTCAAAACTACTCCACCACTTTGGCTATGGATGGCCAGGATGGGAACGGATTGCGATTTGAAAAAAAGTGGACCACTGTCTTTCAAGTTTCCGCTCTCCTGTCTAGTAAGAACCATTATAAACCTATTATGCGTGGATCTTCTTTAAAAAAATAACGTTTTATCTTTCTGTTGGAGATCCAAGACCAATTTGTGTAAAAAATGTTCTAAGTAACGAATTGACCCCACTTTTGCCCCAAGACCGACAAATAACCGTGACATAGCGCCTTTAACCCTTACCCTCCTAAATTTTACTCTAACGCCAGACAATTTTACTCGTCAAAGGGGGACCCCTTAGGAGTTAAAGGGTTAAGGGACAAACCACACCTTGAGTTGAATCAGAAAATGAAAACGTGGAAAGGCTAAACTTACATTAGCGGTGATTTGAACATGTGGTGGAAGCTTTTGATTCTTGGTCATGAGCTCCTTGAACGCTCTCCTTAGATTGGCTATCTTTCGACGTATTTTCTGCAAAAGAAAAAGACCCCTTTTTATAATAATAATAATAATAATAATAATAATAATAATAATAATAATAATAATAATAATAATAATAACAATAATAATAATAATTAGCAATCATCTAGTTAGCACTTCGATTCCAGTCAAAATGGCGCACCAGTCGCTATTGTTAAAATGGCTATGAACACGCGATTGTCTCCTGAAAAAGCCTTAAAACTGTCTGTCCACGCGCGCGGAAAATCACTGAAAGGTAGTTCGCGCGCGTCATCCACGAAAGCTTCGTACACCAAAAAGGTCCTCGAGAGGGAAACACAACAAGCAAATTTCAGTTACCTGTTTTTTCTCCTCAGCCAGTTTGACCATCCGATCGTGTTCAGCTTTCTGTTTTTCCAGTTCAATGCTGTAGTGGTTTGGATCATCAATGTCATCAATCTTCTTGACAATCTCTTCGCCTTCTTCTCCAATAAGTTTCTAAAGTTAAGAAGTAACAATAAAAGTCCTTTAAAAATTGTCAAGTCTCAGAAATATTCTGTTATTAAAAACTGAATCATTGGGTAATGTAATTCCAGAGGTTTGACTGGCTTAGAGACCATGGGATACCAGCTATTATAACCCACCGATTAATTTTTGCGCGATTTTATTGGCTACTTTGGATCACGTGGTGCAAATCGGAGGACAGATATTAGGCCATATATCCCGTCCACGTCGATGTTTGTTCTCCGAGTTTTCGTTTCAAAATGGAAGAATCCAATCACTGTTTAAAGAAAATAAACTCAACCAATCAATGCAGTTGTTTACATCATTCGCAATTGTCGCCAGATCACTATATTTCAACACTTTCAACTGTGCATACAAAAGAAATAAATATATAAAATAAATAAATCTCTTTCTGGCTTGCTGGTATATCGGAGGATAATGTCCTTGGCTGTTAGATTGTCCTCAAAATTTCACAGTTGCCCTCGAAGCGACTGTTCATTATTCGGACAATCTATCGGCCGCGGACATCATACTCCAATAAACCAGCCGCCGAAAGGGTTTATTTACCTATTGTACCCTACCGGAGAGTTAGCTGCAATTGAATAGTTTTCTGGTCATTTCTTAGTGACCCCGTACCTCTTCCAGACCTCTATGGTCTGCGCTATATAAATGTGAATTATTAGTATTATTTTCATTGGTCCCTGTGAGCTGTAGCTTCTTTTATTATCAGGGATAGGGGTATTGTTTGTGTTGTCTCATCTATTCTTTAGTTCTCCAATCACAGACCGAGTCAGGAAAGCTCCGGGATTTCCCTCATTTTTGCAAAATGAAGTCACCAAAATCTAGCAATATTTCTTGTTTGTTTTCAATATTGTAATTATTTAACTCCGTTCGACGCAGGTTTCTTTCCTCACCTTTGCTGATGGTATGGAAATCCTATGTGACACTTTTAGTCCTTTCACCGCTTTATCCATGAACTTAAACACGAAGAAGTTGCCGTCCTTTCCCGCAGTGAAGACATATTTATCATCAAAGCTGGTCTTGATGTGCCTGATACCGCCATGTTGGTTGTCGTGTACGTTTAGCGCCCAGTATGAGCTCAAGTGTTCCAAATCGTTTTTGCCATCCAGCGGGTGAATACGGACAACTCCACTGTCCATTCCAAGAAGAAGGAACTTACCTGAGTGACTGAGAAAGCAACATTGGACGAAAAAATGTCAGAGGGACCATTCACACTTATTTACCATATGGCGTAGTTTAGTTCAGGATCGATCAGAGCATGTTGCCCACTAAGTGTGAACACTCCAAAAGGGCCGCGTTCGATCAAAATAACAAGACCATTTCGGGTAGTCTCGGATCAGTTTAAGATAGAGCAGTTTTCAATTGAGTGTCTTAAAACCAAAACCAAAGCAATTACTCTGACCAATCACAACAGGAGTAAGAAGAGCAATGAGCCAATCAGAATACGAAGCGCCATCCCTGGGGAGCAGGGATGGCGCAGTGGTGAGAGCGCTCGCCTTCCACCAATGTGGCCCGGGTTCGATTCCCGGACTCGACGTCATATGTGGGTTGAGTTTGTTGTTGGTTCTCTTCTCTGCTCCGAGAGGTTTTTCTCCGGGTTCTCCGGTTTTCCCCTCTCCACAAAAACCAACAATTTCAAATTCCAATTTCGTCTACTTGTAAAGCGCATTTGATCATATACACATGGAAAATGCGCTATATAAGTTCTAAATTATTATTATTAAATTATTATGTAGCCGGAGTAAAGCGCGGGAAAATGCAATTAGTTTTGGTTTTGCTTCTCATTGGTTGAGAAAATGGCGCGAGTTTTGCTGGCCAATCACAGAGCGAATCAATGCAAAACCAAAGTAAAACCAGAATTACTTTCGACACTCAATTGAAAACCGCTCTAATTTCATTTAGATAGTTTATAATCTATGTGTAATGAACGACGACAAAGAATACCCCCGTCAAATGAACATCCTCTATATGTAATCTTCTGGAAGTACGGTAAGCGCGCAATGACTGTTAAGGCCACTGCCCGCTGCCAGGAGCCTGTAGCGAGAAGCTCGAAGTATTTACACACATGGGTGGGGAGAGAACCGTTTAGCTAAATGTCGGCATACTATATTGATTAACGACATTAACAAATGGCCATTTCACAGATACAGCTAATTAGGAAAGAGCCAAAGCTAATCGTGGTTACGCACGATTTCTCGCTTTTAGCAAATGTTAGATGTTTTCTTCACATTCTGATTGGTCAATTTTGGTATCCGGTTCTTTTGACTGGTCAGACAAGATAGCATTGTTTTTGGTTCTACCACACCCCAGTCAAGTAACCCTGTCAATTCTCTTTACCTAAAGCACACGGATCTAATTGGTTTATCGTCGCTGTTATCAACAGGTATAGATCTCACAGGTTCGTCTCTTGTATCTTCTTGTCCCTGAGCCGGAGCCGGCTTTTTGCCATCATCAAACTCACATTCGTACAGATAACCTGCATCCCAACCGTCCTGAAATGAAAAACAAATAATAAATAAATAAATTAATTAATTAATTAATAATAATAATAATAATAATAATAAGAGCAATGAGGCAAAGAGGGTGTTTGGAGATGAGGTCAATATTACAACTGAAGGTCAGCGTCACTTAGGGGCCGTCATCGGATCTCAAGAGTTCAAAGATCAATATTGTCGGGAAAAGGTTCTTGGATGGAAAGGAGAGCTCGAGGCGTTATCTGAGATAGCAAGGAGCCAGCCTCATGCAGCCTACACTGTTTTCACCAAGGGTTACAAATCCAAGTTTACCTACTTCATGCGTACAATAACTTCGTTTGAAGATTACGTTGACCTTATCCAAGAGGCGATCGACGACTTATTTCTCCCAACACTATTTGGTCAAACGGAGCCCCTCCCTAGTGATCTGCGTCAGCTCGTTACTTTGACACCCGCTCAAGGAGGGCTAGGCATACCCGACTTGCGGTTTGAAGCTCCACAGCAGTTTGCTGATTCTACGTTAATAACAGCACCGCACGTAGATTCTAGTGGCAGGCGAGAATTCCACGGAGGAATTAAAAAGAAAACAAGCCTTGAAAACCGCTTCGGTAAAATCGAGAATAGAAAGTATTGATTCCACTCTACCCTCGGATCTGTTGCGGTCAGTTAACCAATCTAGAGACAAAGGTGCGAGCTCGTGGCTTACCGCAATGCCTCTTGTCGATCAAGGCTTAGTGCTGAATAAACAAGAATTCAGAGACTCTCTGCGCTTAAGGTATAATTTGCCCCTGTCTGACTTACCAAGCAAGTTTGCTTGTGGTGCGAATTATACCGTCTGCCATGCCCTGTCATGCAAAAAGGGAGGGTTCGTGGCACAGAGACACGATGGTGTTCGCAGCCTACTTACCTCACTTGTTGGTAAGGTTTGCACCAACGTTGAAGTCGAACCACAACTACAGCCCCTTGATAATGAGCGATTCAACCTCAAAAGCGCGGTAACAAGCCCGGAGGCAAGACTGGACATTAAGGCAGGGGGCTTCTGGTCTCGAGGAGTTACAGCATTTTTTGATGTGAGAGTAACGCATGTTAACTCCAAGTGTAACCAGGGAAAAGCAACATCCACAATCTTTAAGGAGCAGGAGGAGGAGAAAAAGCGGAAGTACCAACAGAGGGTGCTGGGCGTTGAAATGGCATCTTTCACTCCCGTGGTTTTTAGAACCAACGGTGGGATGGGAGCCGACTGCAACTGCTTCCTCAAACGCCTAGCCGAGAAGCTCTCAGAGAAGAATGAGGAACCCTATCACATTACTATTACTTGGATTAGAACATTGCTTTCTTTTGAGATTTTAAGGTCGGTACACACATGCGTAAGAGGTTCCAGGACACCCTTCCACAAAATTTCACAAGGGGATTTCATTGATGACTGCCGCTTAAATGCTTGCCAAGCGTGTGTCCACTAATTTTAGAAAGTGAGCTTGTAAATTAGTATTTTAGGATCTTTTTAATATTTTTATTTCATCTAAATTTTTGCCTTTGATAGCACGTCCGCTAATTTTAGAAAGTCTAATTATGGCGTTGAGTTTGTAGATTTGTATTATAGGATTTTTTAATATTTTCTTTATTTTATTTTCATCAAAATTAAAAAAAAATTAATAATAATAATAATAATAATAATAATAATAATAATAATAATAATAATAATAATCAGGAATCAGGAATACTGAGCCAAGAAGTGTTTAGCAGTTTTGTAGTCGACAATATTTGTTTTAGTAACTAATACGATGTTTTAGACTTTTTATAAAGGAAGTTTTTTGAGCCTAGTTTTGTTTTGACACATTTTTTGGAAGCTTTTTTAGAATAAAAAGGATTAATACAGTTTTCTATAATAATAATCAATAATAATAATAATAATAATAATAATAAAGGATAAATTAAAGCCATAAACTTGTGCGTTATCTCTATAATTTGGTAATCTTCACCATGCCCTAAGCCAGTGCACAAAAAAAAAAAATCCTTCGCACTATTTTACTGGACAGCACACTCCTGAGACACTGTCTATCATGCCTGGAAAAGGTGCTTCTAGCTTTTGAGTCTGTGGATGAAATCCTGAAGCGTGACTATTCAAATGAAAGCTACTGAGCAGTACTTTCCTGTGGTGCTGTTCATTATGCTCAGGGGCACCCAACGAGCCAAATCAACCAAAAGCTGTAGAAAGGTATTTTTAAGTACCTTATGGTGTTTGAAGTCTGTTTAAAGTGATGTTTTCGTTGGCTAGAAGAATTTGATCTATTCGGATTCCTTAACTGAAATTTTAATTGTCAGAAAATGATAGGCAACAAAATCTTCTTTTGAGAAAATGCTAGCTGAAAAGAACTTTCCACGAACTTTCTATGGATCTATTTTCTTTCCGAAAAAGCTACCTGACAGGAAATACGACCTTTCCGGAAACCTCTGGGGCTATGATTTCCCCATTGCGAATATTTTAGGCTACGTTTCAGTAATGAAAATCCGAGTGCACTGTTTAATCGACGCCGAAAGCCTAAGGCTACCGAAACTTGTCGTTGGGTGCCCCTGTATGCTGTAAAAGGTGTTTCTAACTTTTGACTCTGCCGTTGAAATCCCAAAGTGTGATCATTCTTTTGGAAAGCTATTGAGCAACAATTACGTTTGGCGGCGTTTGTTTTGTCAATATTTTAGATTCCAAGACAACATTTTTGAAGTTAGGTATTAGTGGAACTAAAAAGTATGAGCTCCTATACAATGTAGGACGCATCATATCCCTCTTCACCATTCAAGCATCCAATGAACCTACCATGGACACCCAGAATTTCTCGCTCTTGCCATAGTAAAATCCTTTGATGATTTCTCCCGGTTCCCGGTGTTGTTCTTCCTCGGCCTCCTCGCCCTCCTTCTGTTCCTCTTCGCCTTCTTCACCTTCTTTATTCTCCTCTTCTTGTTCTTCTTCATCCTCCAAGCCTCGTGCTCGCCGTCTCGCTCGTTCCTCCTCTTTCTTCTTTCGTTTCTCTTCTTCCTCTTTGGCCTTCCGAGCTTCTTCTTCAGCTTTCTGTGGAAAAAAAAATCTAATGATGAGGCCTTCCAAGGGGTAGAAGCGACAAACAACATGGCTGCAAAAACAGGCGACAATCGTCTCCCAAAACACCGACAACCAACAGAAATTGGTAGAAAATGCTCGTTAGTATGCAACAGCGACAATTCACTTTCGATGCACCTTCGTTTTTTTGCGAGAGCGACTTTGTCCCTAAAGAAACAAGCGACAGACAGAGTCGTAAACGAGCAACAAAGCGACACCAGACCACCCCCCTTAGTAGGCCTCAATGATCAGTGCCCAACAATCACCTTTTTTGTTCCTGCTTCACCAGCGGTGTGACAATAATAATGTTGTTCATATTAAGGACGACCTTTAAATTTGATTCTGGCGAGAAAAAAGGGGTGCTTACCAGGGAATTTTCGGTGTAAATATTCAGTGCTACAGCTTGTCCAAACACAAAATGGACAAATCACACAATGTACTGGTATCAACTGGAAAGCTCAAAAAGAAAAGAAAAAGTGCATTGATTAAGCCGATGGCCTATAATTTCTGAAACGTTCCAAATGGAATGGTATGTACCATTCATTTTCCAACCAGAATTTCTGGGTTTTCCGTGTAAATGGTAATGGCCCAAGTTCTCCCGTCCCTTGCTTATCTACTTTGTCGAACTTCTAGCTTTTTACACGAGCAAGATGGATCGTAAACTTTTTCTAAATGAGAAACCTCTGCAGATTTCAAATCAGACAGGAGGAAAAAAGATGGAGTTACTGCTTCGAATGCATGTAGTTTCTTTTCTCATTTTGGCCATCCTGAAGTTTTGATGATGTCTGATTTGGCCTAAATCCACATAAGGTGACAAACCGCCAGAGAAATTTTATCCCAACCAGGTTTTTCGTTCCCTAACAAAAACTGATTTGTTTCCAAGTCACCCAGTTTCAAAGTATTTTAAAACATCTCTTACCCTTAGCTTGTCCTTAACGCTCGTGAAGTGGTACTCCTTGGTCTTGAGATTTGTCATGGGGAGGTGGTAAGTCTTGCTTGTATCATATTTGCCGGCCTTGGGAGCCTCGACATGAAGCACTGTTCCATCTTTGCAGCTGATGAGTAAGCTCTTTGGGCCCTGGTAACAAAACCATATAGAGTCACGAAGTGGCAGTCATCTGGAGCATCACTCGTCCCAGGACCCACGCATATCCCTACCACGCCCTCAATTTGGCGGGAAATTTCATAACGACACAAAATAACATTCCCAGCTAAGGTCCAGTCAGTGATAAACCAAATAATGTAAATACAATTCGCTTGATTTTGTGTACTAATTTCTAGTTCTCATATTATTAACTATTTGTTAATCATGTATATCTGCTATTGGAAAAACTGTTTCAAAAACAACTCCAATTTTTCACTCTTGACTCCAATATAATCCTTGCATAGATAAAGAGTTTTTCTCACAGTGAATAGAGAAAACTAAAAGCTTAATACAGAAACCGATCTTTCACCTTAATTTTCTTTGACCATTCCATAGAGACAACTGGAGATGCTGTCTCAATAAAACCAATTGGTTTGTAAGTCTCACCAACAGTGAAGAAAAACACTGTACAATCATCACTCTGAAACGAGAATAATCAAGCATGCTTAGTTTCACGAATAAGTCCAATGTTTTTGCAAAACGTAAAGCAGGAAATAATAGTAATAACAGAAGGGCCTGGTTTTCACTAGCAACGCAAAGCACAAGTGTAAGCATAAGTAGCTTATTCCAAGTGAAAATGAACGTCGTTTTCGCAAGCGCAAGCGAACGCAAGCATAAGCGCAAGCACAAGGATAAGGAAAAATTTTGATCCTTGCGCTTATGCTTACGTAAAGCCCGTTTTCACAGTGAAATAAGCGCTCTTGTGCTTAAAGTGAAAACGAACGTCGTTTTGGCAAGCGCAAGCGAACGCAAGCATAAGCGCAAGCACAAGGATAAGAAAAAATTTTGATCCTTACGGTTGTGCTTGCGCTTATGCTTACGTTAAGCCCGTTTTCAAAGTGAAATAAGCGCTTTTGTGCTTCCAATAATGCTTGCACTTGTGCTTGCATTGTTAGTGAAAACCAGGCTATAACAAATAAATCATTATAAAAAGAAGAAACTTACCCCAGTAGCCAGAAGCTCCCCTTGTTCATCAATGGTTAGAACATTGACTGGTTTTGTGTGTGGTTTGAAGACCTGCTCCAGATTCAGCTCGTACTTCAGCTTGGATTTCTTGCTTCTTAGCTGTGATGGGTCAACCTTGTTTAACGCTAGAAGCCGAACCACACCATCAGCAAAACCTGCCAGCAGTTTGGTACCACTTGATTCAACCTGCAGAAACAAGATTTACTGATCAAAAAGATATTCCTTAAATAATGAGAGCTTGACTGTGCAGTTGAACCTCGATTATCCAGACTTGCCAGGACTGGAGTAAATAGTCTGGATAATAGAGAGTCTGGATAATCGAAAATATCAATATTAATAAGATAAAATACATGAAACTGAATCAATTTGGAAATCGGGATTTAATGTGATAGTGTACTGTATTGTAAAAGGAAACTTCTTGCAAACACTTTGGTCTAAAGCGTTTACTTTTTGGAAGGAAAACAAACCTGTTTCAAACACTCTTTTCAACGCCTAAATTAAAAATAATTCATAATGATAATTATTATCTAGGGATCAACATCATGCCAACTCTCCCACATATGGAACGAATCTCCCGGTTTCCCGTACGGGTAATCAAATCTCCCGGATAAAAACGACTTTGAACCTTTTAAAGACTTTGCTCCACTATAGACTAATATCGCATCTCTAAGTTAAACAAGTTTCGATTTTTCAATATCATTGCCGTTTCTTAATTAATGCATTTCTGAATCTCTAACTTTCAAACACATGTACGTTGACAGAAACTAAACAAAAAGGAGGGCCTAATTCAATTCTGAAAAGATGGTCGATTTCATTAGGAAAGAAGTAAATTTTTAGGGGGTGGGTGGGTGATTTTTTGTGGGGAGGAAGGAGTGGTTGTGGGGAGGAAGGAGTGGGCTAATGGCAGGAAGTGAGTGGGTTGCAACTCGGGGGGGGGGGGGGGGGGAGGTCTCCAGAGGTTGGCATCTCTGCCTTGTTAACATTCATGAAAAAATCTGGGACAAGAGAAAATAGTGTGGTTAATCAAGAAGTCTGGATAATCGAGGTTCAACAACAACAACAACATCTTTATTGTACCTTAAATTTCTTAAATACAAGAATATATATATTAATACATAAGAAAAGGTACGGACCTTCAGAAATAACTATTAAGAGTTAAAAATGCCTGAAGGTCAATAATTGCAAAATTTAAAATTAAATTAGTGAAATGGATCAGAGGTACAATACACTCAAGAAGTAGAGCAAAACACGCACAGAGAACATACACTAACACACACAGAAAGACAGACAGGCATAAACACACAACAACAACAACAACAACAACAACAAGAAAGAACACAACACAAAAACACCCGCAGTATTATAAATTAGAAATAATTATAAATAATTATAATATAATGTACATCATATAAATAAGCAAGATTATTGATTAAAAGCAAAGAAAATAGCATATGAAAAGAAAAGATGTCTTAATAATCATTAAGAAATTTGTTTTTTAGAACCTTTTTAAACTGACTCATAGACAAGGCTTTAACATTTTCTTTGATTAAATTCCAGATTTTTGGTCCTTGAAAGTGTATATTGAAGATGCCATAATTTGTACGAGTTTTAGGTAAATAGTAAGTTTTTCTGCAGGCCAAGCGAGTATTATGACTATGAATTTTGTCAACTGGAATAAATAAATCGTTAAAAACCGATGGTAATTGATGATTATGAAACTTATACATAAAGATTGCAACACAATATTTAACAAGATCACTAAATTTGACAATTTTTAACTGTTTAAATATAGGACTTGAATGCTCATCGAACTTTGAAAAAGTAATAATTCGTAAAGCTTTCTTTTGCAAGACAACAATTGACTGAAGAGTGGTAGGATATGTGTTTCCCCAGGCAATTATCCCATAAATTAAGAAAGGGTAGATGAGTGCATAATAAAGATTTGCCAAACTAGAAATATCGAGGTAATAACGAAGTTTAGAGAGTATACCCACACTTTTTCTCACTTTTTTGGCAATATAATCAACTTGATTCTTCCAGTTCAAATTAGCATCAATCAAGATTCCCAAATACTTAATATAATATGCCCTGTTAAGAGGTCTGTTACTAATGCTTAACTGGAAGTCAAAAGTTATTTTTCTTTGGGGTGGATAAAAAATTACAAAGTTAGATTTATCTACATTTAATGATAACTTATTTGCACATAACCATATGTGAATATTGTTTAATTCACTATTTATATTAGAGTGCAAAGACAAAATATTTTTATGTTTACAAAACAAATTAGCATCGTCAGCAAATAGATGAAAATCAAATAAATCAGAGCAGAGGTAAAAATCATTTATATAAAGTAGGAATAGCAACGGACCCAAAACAGATCCTTGGGGAATACCACAAGAGATTGGAAGAGGGTCTAAACTAACATTATTAATAATCACAACTTGCCGGCGATCAGCTAAATAAGATTTGAACCAAGTGAGAGCCACACCCCTGATACCATAGTATTGTAATTTATCAAGGAGAATCTTATGATTTACTGTGTCAAAAGCTTTGCTGAAATCTAAAAATATACCACAAGAGAAGTCCTTTCCTTTCTGTAGAAGACGCAAAAGCCCTGTAGTAGGTTTATTGTCAATCTCATTTTTCTCACCTCTTTGGGTACCCACAGTAAACTTGAGCCTCCCGAGTTGTATTTAGCCTGGCACATGGGTGTCTTGGAAACATAGTCATATACTCGAACAGTATCTGTGAAAACAAAACAAGACACATGCATCTTTAAACAACAAAATAGCAAAGTTAAGTTCTCTGCAATTCTTCCTCTCATTGGGAGTTCATTAATTGGACACCATGCTAGCCTACTGGTAGCGGACAACAGAGATCTAAGTTAAGGGGCAAAGCTCCCCCTTCATCTCTTATGCACTTATCAATTGAAATCCCGAATTCCCAACAAACAGATTTCATGGATCTTTCAATGGTAGATTGGTAGCCCACCCATACAAGGTGTCTGTGTTATGATTTCACTTACGGTCAACTCCTGTTGTGGCCACAAAATGAGCAATGGGGGATGTATCCAGGCCAGTGATTGGTCCAGCATGATAAGAGTACATCCTCTCTGGGGCATGGCTCTGTGAAACAAAAGAAAACAAATCAAACATGTCCACCGTAAGGAGCTATTTATGTTATAGGTGTCTCTATATGAGGGAGCTGCCCGTCATAATAGCAGAAATGTCCATTTAAAGAGACCCATTCCAACAGCCAAGAACCTTGGTACATGTTCTTATCTTGTCTGTATTAACAAGGTGTCAGTTGAAGGAACATTGACTTAATTTGTCACATTTCTGCATGTCAACTGTACTGAATGTGTTGGCATGTATTAACGGCAATACACACTACGTGACAAGACGCAGTGACAGGTCTCTGTGAAAAGTCACTTTGTGTTTACTGCTTGCAAAACAAGTCACTGCAACATGTTGCGGGACAAGTAGCTGCAACAATTTGCCTTGTCTGAGATGGTGAATTTTTGTGAAAATCTGTGTCATTGTGGCTGAACATTTTTCACAAAAATTCACCATGACAGACAAGGCAAATTGTTGCGGTGACTTGTCCCTGCAACATGTTGCAGTGACTTGTCGCCTAGTGTCTCTCGGCCTTTAGGTCTTTCCTGCTGATCAGAATAGTAGTAAAAATAGCATATTAAGTGCACTTACAGTATGAGTAAATGAAAGATCCAACTTCCAAATGCCACCAGTAGCATCCTGAAATTGTTCGTAAAAATTATCAGTAAGAGACATTGTTGTAAAAATAATTCAAAGAATTAATTCAAACACGATGTTCTGATAGTTACCTGAGCATACCAGATTGGGGCCTCGGTGTTGACAGCCTTAACCATTGACATGAGTTTCACATCTGTTCCAACCTACACACACAGTAAGAAAATAAGTTGAAGCAATCAGCAAAACAGATAATTTTGTTGGTATCCCTGTTATATTACAAAGAGCTTTTAAAGCCATACGGGTGACCTGTGTTACAAGTGCTTTATCGTCATGCATGTGTTGGGATATACCTCACCTTCAGTTCGTACATTGGATCCATTTCAAACAACTGGCCTTCTTCTGTAGTATCAGCATTATCAATGCTCTCAAAATCCCAAACTTTCACAAAGCCATCCACACCAATGGTCATAAGCTCCCCTTCATCCATGAAAAACTGTTCTATCATGCCAACATGGCAGGGTTTTCTGCCTTTCTTGGAAATCTCCACTTTAATCAAACCACCATCCCAGAGCAACATATTTCCCCATTCAGAACCTGATAATACCTTGCCATCAGGGAGCTCAACAAAACCTGTGAGGAAGTGAGAATGATTTTAGTATGGTATAGCCAGTAGGACTTCACATCTGGAGACTGCTAGTTCAAGATATTTGATTCTAATCTCCTTCAACAAGAAAACATGCACTTTGATTCTCCCTGCAGATTGACCTTTGACCAGACCCATGTAAACATAGTGACTTTATAGGAGGACAAATGCTTAACAAACCACAATGATCAGTGTCTTTCATAACTTGAATAAACTTGTACTAACTGTCTTTCACTTATTTTCAGTAGCCAACTATCTTCACTGCACAACAACCAGCTGCCAGTTACCGTATTAATGACAGTCTTGTAAAGGGAGGCAGGATGGACGAGTGGTTATAGGGCGCTGGACTTCAATGCGGTTGCCACGGGTTCAAATCCTGCTCTGGCCATCAGCTGGTGTTGTTCTGGGTAGTCCCTGGTTCAACTCCTCGGTCATCTTTGTAAATAGCCATTGCAACTGGTTTGCCTCCGGCCAGTTGGGATTCTTATCATGTTATGTTTATTTGAATTATTTGTTTCTGATCACATACTTGTAAAAGCGCATTTGATCATATCTACATGTACACATTAATTTGCACTATAGAAATATTAATTATTATTATTATTATCAGTAGGAGTAAGTTATTTTATTCAGTCTATAGTTACCATATTTTATCCTCAAACACTAATATTGAAATTAAGAATAATATACCACCCTTACCTTCTATGTCTGACAGCTCCTTGGCTCCAAACTTTCCAATTTGTCCTTGCAGCTTTAATCCAGTGAATGTGTTTGCCATAGACCAAAACCTGATTAAGTAGTAAAGATGGGCAAATAAGAAAAGTCTGATTCCTTGTGATGTAATGGTATATTTATTCTGGTCTATTTAACACTTTCCCTGGGGCTAAAACAATAGTCTGTAGCAACTAACAGTCTCCAATAACCACTGGTGACCTACAACATGCATTTTCTATGTCAACGTAATGCATCTGAATATGGGACCTTTCTTCTTTTCACATAGTGATTTACAAAATAAATAGTAACAATGCTTGAAATTAAGAATAAGCCCAGTTCCCGGGGTTGCGGTCTGCTATATATCTCTCACACACACACTAACAATTTACAAACTTGTCCCCAATTATATGTAATAGGCCTGATGCCCTACTAGAAGGCTACACACATTGCTTTATTGATGCCTTCCTGAATTTGAAAAATTAACTTAGTACCTGGATTGTAATCTTTAAATAAAGCTTTCCCCTCTTTAAACAACTGGGGACTAGTGATGATTAGTTCAGTTCAATTAAAGTAACACTCCCAAAGGTATGAACTATGGTGTATGCAGTACTCGCCTGATATGACCAGAGCCACTTGTACACAAATGCCCTTCATCCTCAGGGGAAAATGCCACCTTATAAATATCCTGTGAGAAAGCTTTGGACCTTAGAATGACTTGCTCATTTTTCCAGTCCCAGACTGTAAGCATGAAATCTGGTGCACTGCCGACAGATGCAAGCTTATCACCCTTGGGTGAAAAGTCCAGATGGGCATAAGCTTCTTCTGTGCCATCTCGCAATATGCGGTGGAGCTTAAGAGAGGGGTACTCATAGATGTTGATGTTTGGTTTTGTGCCTTTTTCAGCAACTGCAAAATATTTTCTGCTGGGGTGTACCTGGAGAAAAAAAAGACTGGCAAATTAGACATGAGTACAGTCAAGCTTTTACTTCCTTACCTGTTCACCCGGGCAATAGAGATCAAACCTCATTTTTCGTTGTATCACTACTCAATCAAACATACAATAGTGACAACAGTGAAAAAAAAGGAAATGATACAGTTGTAACTGCAGCAAAGATCAAAATTTAAACAGAAAAAAACCTCACTCCCATAGCACCTAGACTGCTAGCAGTCCATTTCTGGATAATGAAGGGGGTGGGGGTGGGGGGTGGGGAACTCACATAAATAGCATGGCTAGACTTGTGAAACCTGAAATGAATGTGTTAAGGTTCAATGTTACCCTTGGTTCAATTGTTGTTTGTTTTGTACTCACTATCATTTACCATACACAAGAACAAAAGAAATTAAAACTTGAACCAAGGATAAAATTGAACCACAACAAATGCCCTGGGAGGAGGACAGAGGGAGAGGTGGAAGAAAATATTATTTTTTTTTGCACCTCTCTCTAGTCTCTGTTTGCTTTTTTCTCCTCGCTCACTAACTGTTGGTGGATTGCACTACAACTGTCCAAATAGGAACTGCCAGCAGTCTACAGTGCACCTGGGAGAATTAGCATCTTGAGTTTAGATCATAAGAAGTTTAAAGGTCAAAAGCAGAAGATTAACTCTGTAGATTGTATGGTTTACATTGACTAAGTTAAGGTTAAAAAGTACTTACAGCAATAGCTCCAATTCCACCACCACCTGTTGTTCGAATGTGTGTCTGCTCTTGTGTTTTGAGATTGAGGATTTCCACAGTGTTTCCAGCTGAGAATAAAACAGAATTCTCATCCAGGACATGTAGATTTGAACGCTTTGTACACTCGTAACCAAATGAATGGCTAGAGGAAAGAAACAGGTCAAGGAATCAATGTTGTACAAATCCTATGAGCGAAAGCTTTAACACAAGGACTCCTAAAGAACTTGGAGTTTGGAGAGGAATCTTTCCCACCCAATTCTCATCTCCCAACTATGCCTGAGATTTCAAAAGACTGTCTTTGGGTGGGTACATGGAAACCATACATGTACATTGTACCATAATTTATGAGCTTAACAGAAAATTCATTAATGTATCTCAAGACAAACCAATCACCTGAAAACTGATGAGAGTACAAAAGCAATAAACTTTCCGATCTATGCAACTTCACAGCTTATTGCCTGATGTACATGATAGAAGTGAGTGAAATAAGAAATACAACATTTTACTCACTTTGGAGGTCAATGTTATTATTATTACTAGTAGTAATCATAGATTAGAAAGTGCGTTCGAGTATTGGTAGGTGTATGTTAACCCTAAAACCACCATATGGAAGGCCATGTGGTCCATGATGATCTTTGAACACTAAAAGCACATTGACAGTATCTTGGAAAGCCTCAAAAATATCAACTTTGACTAACACAATATTAAAACAGTTTCTGAAAATAGTTGTAGCAGCAACGAACAAATTATTGTAGAAATTGGCAATTGTTTGAGCTTTATCCAGACAGTAATCCCCAGAAATTCCTTCAGGTCCTCAGGACTTGTTCCGACCGAACATGGTATGTTCCTTCGCATGGCATATTTGTTTGTTTCAGTGACGAAATCGAAATGACCGATCCGTGGTGTAGAAAGGTGTACAAAATATTTCTCAGACATTTGTTTATCTAGATATAACAAATTTCAGTCGAGGTCGTTTCTTGAGAGGTAAGGTGGCTGATCATCCACTTCAATCGCCAATCCTTGCCACAAAGAACCTTCCCTGCTAGCAGAGGTTTCTGGCAGAACCCCAATTTCATCGTGTTCAACAACTCGATCAAACAGGTCTTGTTTTCAAAACATTTCGTCAATTCAATTCCGCTTTTACTTGATGAATTGTCCACTCATTGTAGTTGTATCGCCGCCATTTTTACTTTCGCCATTTCCAGGCTGTAGCAGCTCATTTAAGACATTTAGACATCACTTTCATCTTCCTTGCCATTGGCCGCCATTTTGAAAGCTTTTGAGTTGGCTTGGTGATGATGTCATTCTTGTTCGCCCCCGCAGATTGCTTGCAGATTGCAGGGGCAGCTCATGTCAAGACCCACCCATTGTCCAAAAATCTCGATTCAGTCTGGATTAGAACTGCATTCTGCGAATGCAATTATCATTATCATTATCATTATCATTATCATTATCATTATCATTATCATTATCATTATCATTATCATTACTCAACAATAAATATAATTGAAATTTCATAAAGGATACTGAAATGATAATAACTGTGAGGGGATGCCTTCTGTTGCAAAAGCTCTTGAGACAAGATCATCAAAATCATAATAGAAGTCATCTGGAAGAATTCTTTCCATCTCTTCTTCTTGTTCTAACTCAGCTGCAATTAATATACAAAATAATATTGAGAAAACCTGACTTTATAAACACAAGAAGTATGTTTATTTTAGCTAAGCATGATTTAAATATTTTGTTTTTCACCTCACCCTAGACTGTGCAGATTTTTACCATTTTAGGTCTGAAACATGTTACACATTTTTGCAATTCAGCAGTAGTAGGGGTTATGCATGAGAAGAAAAAATCATGCAGTTCATACAATCATGTATTTGTCTGAAATTTGGCAATAGCTTTAGTACTCTACAACAGTTGTATCAAACACAGTGTCTTATGTGAAGCCCAAGGATTTTCTCTCCTGTCTTAGTAACTAATTAGCTACTGGTACTTAACAACAACAATTAATAACAATAATAATACTGTTAATGACAAGAACAAAGTGCCCCACAAATCCCCTTGGGTGTTGGTACAACCAGCTCAGGTCCTAGGCTTATGCTTCACCCAAAACGTTTAAGGGTACCAAATTCGATCAAACAAACCTGAGTTTCACTTGTTGGCAAAATTAGGTATATCTAGTGAGAGGGATCAACATAAGCAAGGGGTGCTATTTCGCAGTTGTTTCACATGTTACAAAGTCTTGTAGTTACCTGATACACCCTGCTTGGCTTTAGTGGGTTGTGGTGCTCCATCAGCTTTTCCTGTTTCTTCAGCCTTTTCATCTTCTTCCTCAATGTCCTCTTCTTGTTCTGTGCCTTCCTTTTTTGCCTTTTTCTTCGTTTCCTTTTTTTCACTGCCATCTTCTTTCTTTTCCTCACCCATAACAGCTGTATCATCACCTTTTTTGCTCTTGCTAGTTTGTTTAGCAGCTGATTCCTCTACATCACTTTTATCATCAGCTCCATGATCTTCTTGTGCTCCTGACTTATCATTTGCATCACCTTCTTGTATTTCAGAAGGTTTTCCATCAGCAGTAGAAGCAGTCCTGGATTCATTTTTATCACCAATTTTACCTCCCCCTCCCTGACTTTCACTAGTTTTTTCTTCCTTTGAATAATCCTTCACCTGTGATGCTTCTGAAGCATCTCCCTGTTCAGCAGACTCGGCACCACCTTGTCCCTCTTGATCAGAACTACTTGGCTTTTCCTTGTCATCTGTAACACTCTCAGAGTGTTCCCCTTCTTTGGCAGCTGTTGCAGGTTCAGTTTCTCCAGAATCCTGTTTAGTATTGGAAAAAGAATCAGAGCTTTGTTTAGAATCAGCACCCTGCCTTTTAACTCCTGCTCCTTCATTCATGGGAGGTGACACATCGTCACTTATTTTATCACCATCTTCTGTCTGTTTTGATTCAGTCTTATTTTTGTCACTCAGTATTTGTGCAGATGTGCTGTCGGGATGTTTATTATTTACAGTTAAATCTGATGTATCACCATGGTGTTCTTTCCCTTGTTCAACGGAATCAGCACCTAACGTTTGTGCTGCACCCCCAATTATGCTACTGGAAGAAGCTGCCTTGCCATCTGCTGAGCTACCGACTTCTTCATCCTTGCTTCCTTTTAGCTGAGAATTATCTCCTGTAAATTTATTTACTCCATTATAATTAATGGAAGTACCATCTGTACTTTCAGACCCTTCTGCAACACCTCCATTAGAGGATACATCTTGACCAAGAGTTCCAGTGGCCTGCTGTTTAGCTCCTGACTGAGGTCTAGACCTGCTGTGCCCAGTAGAACCAGGTCTACCTCTGGTAGAACCAGGCCTACTACTGGACCCCGGTCTACTACTGGACTGTCCTTCTTCTCTGGATCTCTTAGACCCCGACCCTAGTCTTGACCTGGTGCCATATCCTGTACCAGGTCTACTGCTAGGTTTCTGCTGACTTCCTTTCTCTTCTCCTTTGTCCCCTGATCCAGGTCTTGTGCCTCCAGAGGTAGGTCTGGAGCGAGGTGATGCTCCCTTCCTCCATTGAGCACTTGTAGGCCTTGAGTCTTTGCTGGATTTTTCATCAGTGGCACTCTGTTTTACGTCCTCGCCTTGGTTTGACATCACATTTCCCTCACTACTACTTACATCCTTACCCTCAGAACTTGTTTGATCACCTTCATTTGCAGATGTATCAGATCCCTGCTTGTTTTGTCGATTTACATCTCCTTCGTTTCCCGCAAAATCTCCTGAAATGTCGTCGTTTGGTTTCGCTGGATCCTGACTAAGACTTCCACTTTCCTCGTTTCCTCCATTATTTAAAACAGTACCATCGCGATCAGCAATGCCTTCATTGCTGTCTTCCTCCGTGCTCAAAACCTCAGATTTTTCGGGCTCAATTTTGCCCCGATCATCGCCATCAATCCCCGTGTCTTGTACATCAAAGTTGTCGTTTCCAGACGACCCGTGGAACTCTTCGCTATTTTTCGCGCCTTCGCTCTCATACTCCACATCTTCCAGTTGCAATCGTCTTAAAGCTTCAGCTTTTAATTTATGTGTTGCATCCTTTAACGATTGAGTTTTTGAATTGTCTTCGTTTTCTTCGTCTCGTGAGTCTTGATTAGGATCCGAACCTTCGGGTATGTCCGACATTTTGAAAACGACTTCACTAAGCTTATCACCATGGCGATACTTTGTATTTTTATTTCAACATGTATGACTTTACTGTAACTCTGTAAGTAAGGCCTAACAAAACTTTTTACTTTCATAAACAAAAGGTGTCATTGCTTCCATTTGGTTGGCTTCGCTTTAAGTTTTCTTCCTGTAGTATTAAAACGCAAGCAACTATTGAACAAGAGTGTAAGCTCATGCGTTTGATCCAATAGTTCTCACGTGTTTGAAAACCCTATTCTATTCAAAATTACTTAACGACACAGTTACCTTCAGAACAAAAAATTAACACCCTGGTTTATCAAAAGAACATTATTCCACTTTTTGCAATCTTTTTGGATCGTTTTAATACCATCGATGTTCAAATTGCCTTGTTGTCTATGGCGACATCACTATAAGACTCAACTTTGAAGGGTTTCACCCGCGCTATCGCACGTTTACAAGAAAGAAAACTCACATAAATGAAAGCCTACTGCTACTGCTATGTAAATTAAAATTGTACATTAGAGCCAGTGAAGTTAAGTCCATTCAGTTGAACGAATCCCTCTTCATCCCGTTTTCTTACCATTTTTATCACGGTAAAATGAGCAGTTTTCCACTGATCGTTCCGTTCAGAAAAAAGCGAAACCTGTTCCTTCTTTTTCCGCCTCAGCCGTAAATAAATGAAGAAAGCCAAAGTCTATGAAATTGCAAAGTATTCATTGATTTCGAAATAAGATGTGTACTGAACGACGGAAAACCCGGAGCATCATACAGAATGCACCTGCAAACGGCTCAGACGCGGGCACGCGCGTGACAAAATGGTCTATTCACACGTAACAAGAAGATCTGTCTTGTGTCGAATTGTGTTTATTTGTCAGTAAAAAATATGAAAGAAGTTTCTGGTATCATATATTATTTGACCAATTCATGTGCAAGCTTTTGTATTTTTTTTCTCTTAAAGATAAGCCAAGAATCTTTTTCGAGGTTTTTTAACAATGTGTCAGAATAATTGCTAATGATTGATCGTTTCTTATTTTCTCCTAACAGAGTTCCAACTAAATCAACACAATCTTCATTTTCCCGTGCTCTCCAGCTGTGCTCTTCGGAACTTGATTCCCCACCAAGCGGACGTCTGGTTTAAACCATCTGTTTCTGTTCTTTTTTGTTCAATGCACATAATTTACTTTTATGTGTATTTTATATTTGAAGTTGAATTAACAAATTTTACGGCGTTGAACTTAAACATTAAACATCCATTGCACAGTATAAGCAAATCATTTAGATCTCAGGAGCAATATGAAAATTACAATCTATTTCTTTTCATGTTCAAGGAGAAGGGAAATGGTAGTTTTTATTAGTATTATTATTTTTAGAAGATTTATGGGGAATTTGCTCCTTCTGTCTTTAAAATTTCTCATAAAAAAGTTGAAAAGTTTTTTGCAAAATCCTGGTAAACTTTTCAAGCAACTTCTTCGTGTATCGTCTAATATTCAGAGCAGACCATTCTTATGATGCGTTTTATTAATATTATCTCCTGGGGGCGTTTAAAGTATCCACGGTATATAAGCACATGTTTGATCACGTGCTTAAGTGCCCTTTGTACGTGGCTGGTGGATCGTCCAAAGCATGGCTTTAAAACAGGGGTTCAAATTCTAATATTAACATACAATTTACGGACCGTTAATTTGTTATGTGGTATAAACAGAAGTGGGTGGCATTTCAGGGATGGTGGAATGCCGTGATGGGGAGGGGGGGGGTGGTACTGAGCGTCAAAGCGGAAAGGGGTGGTAGGTGCTATTCATCTCTAGATGAGTTCCATATGTATCTTAGATGAAATTGTTGTTGTCTTTTTTTTTTATCAAAATGGGGACAAATTTGCAAACCGTTCCCGACACCTCGCTTCCCTTTCGACGTCGCAAATACAGTTATGATTTCACTACTGTGGTTTTGAACCTGCCGTGATCTCACAAATGTCTTCCAGTCAGTTTCAATCTTCTCAAGATCTAACAGATCAGGAGAGGGCTGTTTTACTGCCATGTTGACGTCATTTTGTCACATTCTGAGTGTAACGTGTTTGAATTCAGGCGATATTCATGCCTACTTAATATAGCCGAAATTGGCTATATTGTTGTGTTAATAATAATAATAATAATAATAATAATAATAATAATAATAATAATAATAATAGTAATGGATGAAAAGCAGGAAAACTTGATGAGAACATAATTAATTAATTGATAATAATGAGAATATAATAATAATAATAATAATATATTTTAATATATTATACTATTTATTAAAAACAACAACAACAACAATAATAATAATAATAATAATAATAATAATAGTAGAAAGCAGATGGAAGCAATTTTTAGGATCAAGATGTCGATTCGAATACACTATTTATGAACTAAAGACCTGAGATTCCCAACATACTAACAAAAAGAAGAACTAAATATAAAGATAAATTTAATATTGTAAGCGGACATTGCACCATTCCTATTCAGCCACAAGATAAGGCACTAATCGGTCAGTATATAGTACGGACAAGACGGCAAGATTGCTCTTTACGAGTATAATGATCTCTAAACCGTGATCATGAAAACACATTTTCAGTGGCTAAAAAACGAGATCTTCATTTTGGGCCCATTTTAAAACTACGTCACATTACCAAGAGAAACTATAGACCGCATTTCATAAGTTTTCCACAGTCCGCTGTCCAAAGCTCTAGTTTTTTATACTGATTGAATAATTAGCCAATACAATTGATGACTGAGAATTCGCCAAATACTGCAAATATACTTGAGATTTTATTGGGCTAAAATTAAAGTGCAGTTGAGACATCCTAAATTACTTGAAAAAATCACAAAAATGAACACCATATCACAACTGTTAAACGTGAATAAATATCATACGTGTATGACGTTTTCTTCAGTGAATACTGGTAACCCTTCAGGTTATGTACACGTCACACAGTGCAAGGTACACTATACAGCACTGAGCCATTTTAAGTGGTTTTTAATTGGGTACTTTTAGTTTTTAATCTCATATCTCGATATCATAAAAAGCCTAAAATTGTAAAAAATCCAAACTCAAAATTCGATTAAAAAAACTTGACATTCTCGAAAAATAGTACATGTCCTATGTCTCTTTATATACTTGTCTCGCACATTGTCGACAGGGTGGCAATACTTAAAAAAATACCCCGCCAGTCATATAACAAAAAGATAAAAATATAGCCTTGCTTATGTGCTTCGGCAGACAATTCGTCACCCAAAAAGATATTTTGATATTTGGACGACAAAGTCCCTAGTGCCCCCTCCCACAGAACAATAAATTTCGTGCCCTGAAAAAGAGATGTCACGTGGTTTAGGCCGCTGTTTGAGCGTGGTGAGGCTTGCAAGATGGCGTACGCAAAGCAAGGGCAAGAAGGGAAGACCAAACTCGAAATTTTACAAGAAACTGCCGTAAACTTTGGCCACTTTATATACAATAAAGATGGCGAAAATGGAGAAGTGCAAGTTATGGGTCGAAATGGCAAGAGTTGGGGTAAGTTGCGTTAGATCTACACTGGTTGAAGTGATTTGAGGGAGAACTGAATATTGGAAACTATTGGTTGTGGTACGCTTGCTTCAGTGAAGTACGCGACATATTTCGGCTTTCAGATTTCGATTAATTTTTCCTGCTGTCTTTTTTTCATTTCAGCAAAGATCTTGCTATTCTTTTTTATATTTTATGGCTGTTTGGCGGGGTTTTTCGCCGCCATGTTGAACATATTCTTGACCACGGTACCAGAACGAGAAAATGGCCCCAAGATGACAAGATTTTTAGATGGGAAATTAGGTTCGTTTCTCTTCTTTGTGTTACTCTACTTTCTTTTAAGGCTGTCTTCATCAGATAGGTTCTCAATTTCGCTTCGTTATGTCAAAACTGAGAACTGTAATGAAATGTATGCCGGCCTACAGCATGCATGCATGTGGTTTTACGCTCATTTGCAATTCAAACGAAGAAGTTCACGGCATAGTGATTGTTAAGTCGCAAATATTTATTTCCTGTCATTTAAATCGTTCATGGTTTGTAAAATCCATTCCAATTTTCTATTCTTCCATTGGGGAAAGTCATGAAATATGATCCACGTGAAGTGAAGTGAACCTTCGTTTATTTCCACACTCGAGCTGCTGTTTGCGTTTGGAAACCAGATTAAGTGTGGTTGGGTTGCACGATTAAGAAGATCAGCAGCTTAAGATGTTCTTGTTACTTTCTGTGATGTGTGTTTCTCACATAGTTCGATAGGAAAATTTGAAGTAAACAACAGGTGGGACTGGTAGGATCCCGGGAACAAAAGAGAATCTCTCGTTGCTTTAAAACTATTCCTTTTTATTGTTGCGCTTCAAACTGGTTCTTTAGCTCTCCGCAGATTTCGGATTTTTGAACCTTGCCGGTTTCGTGATGAAGTGAAGACTGCGTAGTTTATGCATATTACTCTCTTCAACTAATATATGACTCAGCAAGTTTGTTTGATATTGATATTGATTGGAGTACATGTTCAATCACATTGTATTGATTTTGTGCATGATTAGTTGTAATGGCGTCTTGATGAGTGCTGTATTGTATTCCAATATATAAAACTGTAGAGATATTTCTTTGAGAACAGTTCACTATGCCTATATGTGTTACCTCAAAATTATTGAGCATACATTGTATGTTACTTCACAACTTTAGACAAAAAGATATATGAAAGAGCAAAGGTTGTTACGTTTGTTCATGCGTAAACATAATACATACATAACATGAATAAATTTAAAAGACATCCTTAATGTACATTATGTAATATTTTTACAGGTCTCATTCCCACCCCAGTTGAAATAAAGGCTGGAATCGTTGATGATTATGTTACCAAAATCAATGACTTCTTGAAGCGTAAGTCATTATAGATGGTCATTTCCAAGCTTAACTTTTGGTTTTACCCAGAAGTAATATATTTATTATATTATGTTACATAGCTTTACATATCCAGCAACTGTATTGATTTATTCTTTCAATACAGCAATTACTGGAGTTAGATATCAAGTGATGCCATCAGCTTGCTGTGCATAATGTACTGCATACTTAAAAGTTGAAAACTCAGTGAATCTTGCCTTGCAGGCATGCAAAACATAAGTGGATTGAAATCCACCATATTGAAACCAGTGGTCAAAACCTATTTGCTTGAAGCATCTACTAAGATAGCTGATCTGTAAAATAGAATAACCTAGAGGCTTCATACTGGAACACCCATGTGTACTTATGCTGTTTTGACCTGGGGTCCTGTTATAAATGAAATCATTACTCTATTATGTATATAGTTTGTTGGTGAAGTTCTGAACTGAAGAATGTGTGCATGTTTGTTATCAAAGGGTGCTTTAATGGTTGTTTTGGTTTTACTGAATTTGTGACTCCTGAAATGTTTCCTTTGCCCTTAATTTTCATACGGTGTTCTGGGTTTAAATATTTGTTATTCAAATGGTTTCTACTTAACAATAACGATTGTAAGATTTCATTGTGTGATAGCTGATGAGGGCTCATCAGCTATCACACATAGAAATTGAGAGTGAATAATCTTATTGTTTTTTTTGTTCAAAACTGAACAAGTTAATTATCTAAATCCTCCTTGCAGGCCATTTTGTTGACAACTGCTTCTCACTATCTATCACAGAATAGATAGCGAGTAGCATAGCCTATCAGAGAACACTATTTGTGATATTATGCTAGTAGATTTATACTAATTCTGGATAGAGGCTTTAAAGAGGAATACACAGTTTAATGGTCTTGTGGTCCTACTGGTTTGAACATAAGAACAAGAAGTAGATGATTTAGAATGACTAGATGTGGACAGTGAATGGGTGGAATTTTATAAGATATATACTTCGTGTTGGGAAAATTCTGGATGTATGTTCTGTTGTTTGTAAGAAATAAAAATGGTGTGGGATCTTGTGTATATTTTGTTTCTGATGTGTTGGCCGTAGACATGTGACTGCACCAACTGTTTGAGCACTCTGTCCTACTTCAGTCACAATACTAAAATTGAAATTTTGACCAATTCTTTAGAACTGATTGGACAGGCTACATCCATCATGTTTCCTTTATTTCATACAAGAAGTTATGTTAAAATGTCAAACTTAAATTCTGATTTTTTTTATTACAGCTTATTATTGGGTACTCTTCTAGTACTCCTCTAGTAATAATAATCCTTCAATCTGTTTTTAGTTAATTTGTTCATAACTCAAATTCATAATCGACTGTAGTGTATAAATTTTTTATTTGAATGTGTCTTTTATAATGGGAGATTGGATGTTTAATTAAACATTAATTTTGTTCCAGCATACAAGGACATGGACGAAGAAAGATACCAGAACTGTACAAGTGATGCCCGTGAGAAGGGTTCCAAGCCATGCCTTTATGATCTGAATAGCCTTGGTGAATGCTATAGTAACAAGACAGATTTTGAATATGGCTATAGAGAGGGAAGACCGTGCATCTTTTTTAAGATGAATAAGGTGTGTTAAAATCTTGTGAAAGCAGTTTTTGTTATTGGTTGTCATATGCTAACAAAGAAACAAAAATAATGTTTTTGTTGTAGAGCTTGCAGAGTAATATCTCTCCCATTAAGCCCTGGCTAAGCGGACTCGCAAGTAGACGCAAGTTGAAAACTTGGGTCACTTGCAACTCTGTTTGGCCAGGACTTACAAGTGTGCAATTCCATTGACTTGCGCTTACTTTGGTCGAGATCAAATTTGCACGCAAGTTGACTCAAGTTTTTCACCATTTGGCCACTCAACCCAAGTCAACGCTTGTTGAGTGATGTCCATTTATTATTATACAGTACTGGCCGCAGGAATAGCAGCATTACACGCGCGTATCATGCGTGTAAATCCGCCATATTGCGCGCAATTTACACGCAAATTACGCGCGCGTTACGCGCGAGTAAAAGAAATACACGAAGTGCGAGAAAATAATTACACGCAAATTCTTCACAGTGCGTGTAAAATTTTACACGCAGAGTTCGTGTAAAGGAGGACAGAGTATTTAGTGTTGTACTTCAAATTACTGGCGGTAATTAGCGGCTTTTTCTCGAAGGAAAATGTTGCATGTCTTAAAGCACTACTGGTTTCTGAAGAATTAATACAATTTCAACTTTACATTTCAACATTTTCGCGAAAAGTGTCCACTTTGATTGACTATTTCAAATACTTGGTTTGAATGCGGACTGTTTTTGCTGGCCATGATCTGTCGTCTGAATATCACGAGTTGGCTGGCTCACCGTTTGTTTCCGTTTGTTTACATTTCGCTTTCATTTCGTGTATCGTTTCTACGAGTGGAAATTCATTCCTAACATGAAAAGGCTGCGAGTGGGGTGATAAATCTGCTGCTAAAGCGAACATATTACAAATTGCAAATAAAAGTAATGATATACGACGCTTATTTCCCATTTCATTTTCCTTGCACCGCTTACCCGGCGGTGAATGAGCGCACCGTCGATATACTTGATTTTTTGTTCGCCTTTTTCAACCGCCCACTTGATCTGAAGATAAGACCGAGATTTTTTGTGCCAACGGCTTATTACCTTCGTGGTATAAAGGATTAATGTTTTGGCGCAAACAAACCTAGTCCGCCGACCTATAAAAAACAAAATATCCTCCCATCATCAATGAACTGTGTTGCGGTTTGAAACATTCGCCGGTCTTTTATTTGAATACTTCATTCCACGCAGCATCTAACTTTACCTTAGAAATACGCCGCGATACGCTGGATTTTTCTGTTTATCCAGAGAAAGACGGGTGTTTTAAAATTTTTCCATCCGTCGAATGAAATATGATCACTCGTTGCCTAGCACGTGACATAAATCTTCCATCGATAAAATAATATTTTCCATCGCTTTCCGTTCCATAAATCAAGGCATCTGTTCAAGTACCCGACAAAAATTGTATTTAACTTTCAACGAAAATAATTAAATTTATATTTTGCAAAAGCTTCCATCAGAAGGAGCGAAAAGTATCGTAAAAACGTAGTTTATCTCTCTCCAGATCTAGCATTATTGGCTGGTCGCTATCGGAGTTTCCAGTCAAATGTCGCCGTTCTCAGTCAGACAGCTTCGGGTATTAATCAGGTAATGTTAAATAGATTGTTTACAGAGTCGATTAGCACCACACCGCTATCAGGTATCCCACACATTGAACATTCGTCTTTTTTGGGTCGTCACGCAACGCTTCTCACGAGTATGCTCTTCATTC
Organism: Pachyseris speciosa; assembly: GCA_016490735.1. Classification (NCBI taxonomy): domain Eukaryota; kingdom Metazoa; phylum Cnidaria; class Anthozoa; order Scleractinia; family Pachyseridae; genus Pachyseris; species Pachyseris speciosa. Next base: position 126,550 of record JAEMWC010001345.1, read on the forward strand.
CCAGTGGATTAAATTTCAGCAAAAAATTTGCATAAAGTTTTAAGCCTGAAAATGTCAATGAGCGAGACTAATTTTAATTTTCCACCAAACTGAAAGGATCTTATGTACATGTATTTTTTTTTTTAAACTAGCAGAGTATGGGATTGAGACAACTGCCAAACTGGGGAAACATGTCGCTTTTCACTGTCGGCTGAAGACAATGGGGTGGTCTGGTGTCGCTTTGTCGCTTGTTTACGACTCCGTCAATTGTAACTGTCGTAAATTACTGTGCTTTTTCTGAAAACTCCTGTCGGTTTTCGGTATTTTACTGTGCTTTTTCTGAAAATTCCTGTCGGTTTTCGGTATTTTGGGAGAAGATTGATGCCTGTTTTCGGAGTCGCTTCTACTCCTTGGAAGGCCTCATTGAATGCTCTCAGTTTTTGTCGTTACAAAAAGAACTTAGCTGGCTTCAGCTTACTTGATCACATTAATTTGGGAAGTATCGCTTGACTGAAGACTTCGAAAGAGATAAGAAATATGTGCCCGCGCAAACGTGAAAAAATGAACCGGCAGCAATCTGAAGATAAAACCTTCTTCTAAAGGCTGAATTTCTCAAACATTGAAATACGGACTCTGAGATTCTAAATTTCATTGTCAGATTCATGTACATTGCTAAGTGGAAAATACACGCAAGCCGCGTGTAATGGACATAGCAACTTTTACTCATCTAAAATTACACGCAGACTACGTGTAATTTAAGGCGCGTGTAATAGTTCGTGTAAAATTTTACGCGCGTGTATTTTGCGCGTAAACCCGCCATATTGCACGCATTTTACGCGCGTGTAGGTGCTGCTATTCCTGTGGCCAGTACTGTAGCAACCAATAGACCCTTTTCATAATGGCGCCCGACAAATTATTCTTTTATTCTTATGATAATGAGCCCTACTAGCCTCGTCAGCATGTGCAAAATTCAATAGAATTTTTTCATTAAAGTGAGGTTAGTAGGGCTAATTAACACATATAAAAAAGAATAATTAAAATCGTCCGCCATTATGAAAAAGGTCTATTAGCTAATGAAATACAAGCTATGTAGTCTTAAAATGTTTTTTTTGACTTGTGTGTACTTGCAAGGAAACTTGCCAGTCTGTTTGGCCACCCAATACGAAGTCTGTACCCAAGTTTAATTTGCAACTACTTGCAAGTCCGTTTGGCCAAGGCTTAAAAGAAAGAAAAGTTATTTTGTTTAAAATCTGCACATGTTTTATGTGGGTATCACTGTGAAATATTTTTTTTGCATTCCTAGGTTTATGGTTTTGTTCCTGAACCTAAGGATGACAAAGATTATGTTGAACTCACCTGCAAGTTTGAAAAGGATAACAGCAAGGTAAGGCTGTTGTTTATTATCATTGCATTACCTAACTGGGGAAGGGAGGTGGTATGGGCAGCATGTTGAAATTTTGATCAGATGTTCATCTACAAAGCTGTTCTCTGCATCCTGTTGTGGTACGTGTTTTTTCTTTTTGGATAGGAAATTTCCCCTTCTTTATCCATCTCTGCTCTACAGATAAGTAGGTATTTAGACATAATGAAATGTTGGAAGTAAAACATCCCATCCATTGAAATGCACTTAATTTAAGCATGTATGCATTCTCTGTAGACCTGCTAGGTTAGAAGAAGAAGAAGGCTATATAATATTTGTCAAGTTCAGAGTGAAACTCATTTTCTGATGCAGTTTGTGATAACTGCACCCCAACCTGCCTAATGCAGTCAACAGTCTCTTAGTGCAACACAAATCATATTGTTAGAGCTTTATTTAGGATTGTGGGGATTTTACAGCCATGAAGGGCTGGTTACTGCACTGGAAGCCCCTGGTTTTCTTAAGCACTTACAGTATTTGTAGACCTCTGTGTCACAAGGAAGCCCTATGCCATTCCTTGATCAAGTAGATTCACTAATTCAAAAATTATTACGTTTTCTTTTGGTAGGACAATCTGATTGTTTTGCCATCTGACCAGCCCGGCTTCCCAGCCAAATTTTACCCATATTTCTCTGAAAGAGACTGGCTTTCTCCAATTGCTGCACTAAAAGTGAACACCACTGATGCAGGAATTCTCCTTTGTGAGGTCCTAGCCAACAATATCGAGCTGTCCACCACCTACCGTCTCAACCGAGGTGCAACTGGAAAAGTTCGTATTGAACTAAAGCAGTAAGACTGCTTGTACTCTGAAAATATTGAAATGTGAGGACTGATTCCCTATAACTGTGTGCTGATTTGTCATTCTTTTCCTCTTTTTTTTTTTGTTTTGGTCACTTTTCGTACTGTAAGGGGCAGATTTTTTTTCTTCTGGGTTTTTCTTAATTCTTAGTTCATTTCTTGCCAAGTTTTTAGGGGTTTGATCAAAGTCCTGATAAATTTACCACGTTTTACTGATGCTGTGAATATTAATTCTAGTTATGGAGAATGGTTGCTCAAGTAATACACAAGAAAACTTAATATTGTAATAATAAATTCCCTTTGAAAGTAATCAATTTTACATCCTTTGCTTCTTTCACTTGTAGCTTTTTTTGCTCATAAGTTCAGTTTATCAAACTTACATTTTGTATCAATGGCTTCAGGTTGAATGGATGCATTTGTTGAAGTTGCTGTTGTTATAGCCTAACATTATGACAGCTTGAATTCTTTTTTATAATTTGATGAAGGGAGATCAGTTAGGAGTAACCTTGTAATGTTAAACACTGAATTATTTTGTGTTCTGCTATTCACACCAATTTCTTCGACTATAGATTTGTGTTGAAAGTCAGAGAAAACAGTAGTTATCTCTTTCTGGTACTAAATCACTCTTGCAAAACAGTGGTTGATGGCTAGTGTTTTCTCAGACTTCTGATTTTCTTTCCTAATCAGTGTCTGCCAGGAACTGAATCTTCAGTGGAATCATAGTGCATTTTTTTAATTTTTGTATCCATTTTCTTGGAGAATCAGGTGTTGATTGGGTACAATCATTTTGCAGAGGTCTATCATTAACTTGTACATGTACCTCTGCTTAACCCTTTAAACCCCATTACTAAACGGCACCAAATTTCTACCAACAAAATAACTGCTTGTTCAAATATCTAGGTAACCCAAAAAGTAGATCTGAAAAGATAAAAACTTATGTCTTGCTACTTTCCTAAAATCTCCCGATTGGAAACATAGGAAATATATGAAGGATGGTGAGGAGAACTGGGGCCTAAAGGGTTAAATAGGTTACCACTTTATACAGAAGAAAGAAAAAAAACATATGTTAATCATGTTAAGTTTTTCTTTCCTTGGTGGATAACCTTGCTATTTAGCTTTGCAGCTTATTTGAGCACATTTTATCTTCATTCAGTAACAATATTGATATTTCATTGTAAAATTATTAGCACTATTATGAACCCTTAAGCAGCGTTAAGGTTGGTCAAATTGAATCTTATTGTTGTCAATTAGATTCTAACAATCTGTAACTTTGGGTAATGGAGATGTTTATACACTTGTAGACTTTGTCTACTGTCCTGAAACAGAAAATCTTCCTTCAGCTGTTTGCCATTCAAGTAATTGCTTACCACTTGACATCAGTGCACACAAAATCTCTGTCTCTCAAGGTAGTCCAGCATTAACATTCTTCTTTTGTAGTCGAGGGGGGATTAAGGTCGCAGCTGACCATGATATTTTTTCAGAGTAGGTTCATAACTAGACAGAGGAAGAAAACTTGGCAATAGTTGATCATACATGCAGTTTGAAAAATCGTTTTTCATTTTTGCACACATCCTAGACCATGTCTTGGAGAGCCTCAGTTGTGAATCCTTTCCCCCCCAATATATGATAGGATCCTTCCATCAAGACCTGAGGACTTAAGGAGAAACTAATAATAGATCGATCTCTGCTAGGGTTAAATTACATCTGCAGTATAGCAATTAAGTTTTAAATTGATTACCAGTAGTTTGAATAGTAGGCTTGTAAAAGACATGCTGTTAGTGTATCGATTATGGCCAGGGTTAACTTAGTATGTCGACCATTTAGATCTTAGTTGAGTGTCGTCATTTACCCTTGAGCTGTAATCATTTTACTGGGTGTAACTTTTTCATTATATATCAGTGATGTGTTGTTGTGACCTTGGTGGTTATGAATGGTCTTATTACAGGCATTTTAAACTTATCTGAAAGTAGTCTCTTTTCTGCCTTGTTTCTCTGAAATACTACAGCTCTATACACTAACAGTGCTGTCCTTAGGGTGTGACTCAGTTGAGTCCCGCTTAACAAACCAGTTCCACTTTTGTAACACCCAAACATTGAAACAGTTGGTGTCCACTTGAGAAATGTGGGTGGAATTGCATATGAATGATGCGCTGCATACATACTGTAACAATGTATGCAGGGTCTGGAAGTGGGGGTCTGGATCTCGAATCATAGGTTAAATTTCCATACATTCACGAATTACGTTACTTTTTAGAGCCATTTTCAAGAATTGCGTGGTTACGTAAACAAAAAAAAATGTTCGTACACTGATGCTGAACTACTGTGGCCAAGAGTTAGTCCAACTGATGACGTTATGTTAGGGAGAAAACAAAAAGTAACGTGGCAATGGCTATAAAACAATTTAATAGCCTCCCCCATCAAATCAAGACAATGGAATCCCCCAGTGAATTTTTAAGACTCTCCAAAGACTTTTTTCTATTACCATAATTGTATATATTTTTGCTCTTTTAGAGTATTCGATTATCGATGCTTATACTTTACACCCCTTTTTGTATTTTTATAGCCCTTTTGTATATGTATTTTAATTACAGGACCCCCTTTGATGCCAAGTTTTAACAAGTTTTGAGACCGTGTAACTCTTATACTGTCGTGGTCCATGATTTCCATGAAGCACCGCCTGATATTTCACATAAGTTTCGGCTCAAGCCTAAGTGTACAATAACTATTCCCATAGAGAAAATCCTACTTTTTTCTGCAAAAGGTGCTTCCATGAGTCATTCAGCAGGTTTCTCTGACCATATGTCGAATCCCAAACCGTTCGGTAAGCGTTTCCTTGCTCAGACACTGAGCATTCAGAAATATCCATCGATCAAGGGGTAAATGTCCAGGGTTATGATATCATCCGCCGCGATAGGCCTATAAATGGCAGGTTCGGTGGCGGTGTATGTTTTTACATTAGTTCAAACAAATTATTCCATCCGCAAAGATTTGGACAACCAGTTTCTTGAAATTTTATCGATCGAAATTCGTAAACCCAACTCAAAACCTTTTGTCGTCACTTCATGGTATAGACCTCCAAATTCTCCTCTAGAACTTTTTTCGCACCTTGACACATTGTTAGGCAAATTAGATTCAGAAAATGTTGAACTTTTTCTCATGGGGGATATGAATTGTGATTTGTTATCAAAAGACAATGTTTATGCAAAGGCTCTCCTGAACGTTACTGACATTTATGGTTTGAAACAACTTATTTATGAATCAACTCGAATCACACCTTTAACAAGTACTCTAATTGATTTAATTTTTACCAATCAACAAGACAATGTATATTGTTCTGGAGTCTCTCACATCGCCATTAGTGATCACAGTTTAGTTTATGTTTTCCGAAAAATGTCAATTCCCTCTGCTGCTAAGGGAATCAACTTAATAAGTTATCGACAGTTCAAACATTTCAATAGCGCTAACTTTCGAGCTGATATTTTTGCGCAACCTTGGGATGACCTTAAGCATTATCATGACCCTAATGATATGTGGAAGAAGTGGAAAGATTTATTTTTAACTGTCTGCGATAGACATGCTCCACTGAAGAACCAAAAGGACGCGTAGTTCTAAATCTCCATGGATAACTACTATTTTAAAAAAGCGGATGAATTACAGGGACCGTCTTAAACGTAAAGCCATTAAGACTAACGATCCATCTACTTGGAACCAATTTAGAACGATGAGAAATCAAGTAAATCGGGATATTAATATTGCCAAACAGGCTTACTATAATAATGTCTTTAATAATTGCTCTGGAGATCAACGCAAAACATGGAAAACTATTAACGAACTGACATCACGCAAGTCCAATAAAACTGTAATAAACGAGATAGACTACAACGAGCAAAAATCAAAAAACCAAGCTGATGTGGCAGAAATGTTAAACTCTTTTTTTTACAGAAATTGGGCCTGACCTTAGCAGTCATGTAACGGAGGTTGATAATTCCTTCGAAGACTTTCTTAGTGAAACTGATGAAAATTTCATTTTTGAAAAAACAACAACTGCACAAGTTTTTTCACTCCTATCAAAACTTTGCCAGTCAAAGGCAACTGGATTAGATAACATTTCGGCGAAATTATTGAGGCAATGCCCTGACTTACTCTCTGAATCTCTTACTGTAATACTCAATCAATCCTTGATAACTGGCATCTTCCCTGATGAATGGAAATCTGCTAGAGTCACTCCATTGTACAAAAACTCCGGGAAGTGTAATGAGCCGACAAATTATCGACAAATATCTGTAATCCCAGTAGTAGCCAAAGTTTTTGAGCGAATAATTTATGACCAGGTATATCACTATCTAAGTAAGAATAGTCTTCTGACACGTCACCAATCCGGTTTCCGTTCTCTACATTCTACGGTTACGGATGAAAGCTTCTTATGACAGTAATTTGAATGAATTGTTCTGGGCACTACGGTGGCGAGAACTCTGGCATCAAAGATTAGAAAAGAAATCTATTATGTTGTACAAAATATTACATGACATGACGCCTGAATATTTAAGATCTAGTTTTGTTTTTCGCGATAGTGTGAATTCCTATCATTTGAGGAATACTGAAAACGCACTAGCTCTTCCAAAACCCCGCACTGATTACCTAAAGAGAAGTCTTTCGTACAGTGGAGCTCAGTTGTGGAACAGTTTACCCCCGGAATTAAGACAAGCGACTTCCTTGAGAGATTTTAAAAATAAATTGAGTCGCCACAGTTTTAAGTAAGTTTTAAGTAAGATTTTAAACACGGCCTCCAAGAAAAGCAGCCTTTTGTTTTTTGTTTTTATTTTTTATTCTCTTGTGATTGTAATTAAGTAGATAGAGAGTTAATTGATAATAATTAATTAAGCTGATGGAAATACCGTGTATAAATAAAGTTATCTTATCTTATCTTATCTTATCGGCGCAAACAATGTACTTACAGTCGAAGCTCTCGTAAGCGGACACCCTCTGGACGCGAAAAAAGTGTCCGTAACTGGAGCTGGCCGCTTACGAGAATGGTTCTCGTAAGCGGCCACTAGAGGTGTGGGGGATAGATGGCCGCTTACGCGAGCTTCCCCAGCTAACAATAAATACAGTACCGTATATGAAGTACAAAAACATACAGCCGTATGAAATGACATTTTATTTTATTGCGTCCTATACTGTACAACCCTATGATATAATGACGATAACTGAACAGTATTACAGTGTATACTGCAGTACTAGGACTTTCCCTTAGTGATTTTTAACCAACATCAACATATTCAACAAAAAGTAGTGATACAGTTCAAAATGTCTGTGTGTCTTTCAGCCAGGCTTCAGTTTGTATTGGTCTGGTTAGTTACGATAGGTAACTGCGGATGGAAGACTGCTTCAAAACAAACACTGAAATATTGTACTGTAATTACTGTAAAATCATTGTGACGAACGGCAGTGTGAAGTTGATCGATAAAAACAAGGTACAGAGGTTGTTAATAGGATTTTCTTTGGGGTGTCTGCTTACGGGAGCATAAAAACGAAGAAAAATTCTAAGTCGTAATCTCTGAAAGTGTCCGCGGCCGCTTACGGGAATGTCCGCTTACGAGAATGTAAAAATACAGAGTTTGTATGGGAGTTAAAACGGGGTTTCAAACAAGGCGGCCGTAACTAGAGCTGTCCGCTTATGAGAGTGTCCGTTAAGAGAGCTTCGACTGTATTACCTATACTCATTAGCTATGCTGGACATTCATGTTCCAGTGGTGATTGTCGCCCGGGTTCGCCGTTCGACTCGTGGAAGCGGCATCTTCCGCGCGGTTTTTGTTTCTTTTTCTTTCTTTTCTCTTTTTCAGCTTTTTTTTCAACAAGTATTATTAATGTTATCAATGGTTGAGTTGTAAAGCAACTTTGCAATTTTAAAGGGATAATGTTTATAGGATTCTATGGATATTCACTGCAAAGAAATAGACTCGAACATCATGAGCGCAATGCTTCTGATGAAAGAAGGACAGACTTCTCTCAGTTCTTTTGTTTAGCGCTAAATTTGGGATACACACTGTAGTTTTGCAGGCCCGAGTTAAGGCTAATTGCAGGCTCTTGCTTGGATTATAAATGGAGAGCAGGGTAATGGGCTCTGTGGAGGGTTATCTTTATTATCCAGTGATGTTCACGAAATCTTATCGTTAAAATCACGATTCACGGACGACAACTTCAGTAGATCACGCGTCACAGTAAATGTGTAATTCACGAATCAAGGCTGTATTTCATCTGTTTTTCAGATGCGAAACCCCTTCATGCACCTGTATGGCATTCTATTTTTCAGATTGAAGCTAAATTGTAACCCAAGAAAAGTGTTTGGTTAACCCCCTCCCCACCTTGCCCTTTGCCAGCTTTTCCTGCATAGATAAACCACCCAAATTACTTTGGTAATGGAACACTGGTTTTTTCGGGCGATCCGCAGATGCGCAAAATCTTTGCGCGCGCTACAAGAGGAGACGCTATCCTAAGGCAACTTGATCACACGGTCTGCTTAGGTTTCTTGGTCAAAAGGTCCGCCGTCCAGTATTTGAAATCGCCAAAAGAAAACACAGGTACACGTTTCGAACGTGCAACTTGTTTCCTGTTATCCAAACTAAAAGGCATTTTAAAAAATCGCCGCGGATAACTGGGAACGAAATTGCCGAGTCAAAGTGACAAGCCGTGTCTTGACCGGGCCACATGGCACCCTCATATTCAATGTTCAACTACTATAGCTTTATTTTATGAAGCAGTGGAATTTTCAAGCTCAAAAGATGTATACATGCAGTAACGACTTCTCTAAGCAATCACGCACGAACTGAAATAGCTGCTCAACATGTGGCGAACTGGGCATTCTTTTGAGGAGCTAGGAGAACATAAAAGGCGATTAAAAAATTATGTGGCGACAAACTACAGATGGATGTCTACTGTGGAGAGACTTCTTCCCCTCCCACGCAGTACTTAATTTACATCGCCGTATTTTTCCTCGCACGCCGCCTTTCGGCAACCTGGAAGGAGCACGAGCCACATGGAGACCAGAGATAAAATAAACAAGAAAGAAAATCCTCCGTCTTCCATCCATCGTGAACTAAGGCTACTGTCAGGGCTTCCAATTTTGAAACAGTCACTAGTCAGTTTTGAAACGGTCACCAACCCCACTCCCCAACCCCCCCCCCCCACCGTCCCCCCCCCCCAAAAAAAACAAAAGCCGTCTGTATAGGATGTTATTCCACCGAAAGGACTGAAAGGCTCCTGGGTATTAGGCCTTCCCTTGGGGAGGTGGGTGAAGAATGGATAGGGAGGAGGGAAGATAAGAGGAGAACTTGGCTGCCCCCTCCCGTCCAGAACAGCTTGATGTTTAGACTGTCCACATCCGTACCCCTTGTATGACTGCTTATTGCAAGATTCTGCCGACAGTTTACTCTTTTGCTTTGACACAGCTGAGTACAAAGTGACGGGTATTGTCAAAAAAAATATGATGACGCAACAGCTCAAGGTCCTTTATTTATCAGAATTCTCTGGAAATGCACGCGCAAAAAACCATAACATACTTTATTCAGGAAATACAAATTATAATGAAGAAAAATACCTCCTGAAAGGGGAAATCGTGAGGTTATCCCGATATGATGAAACAATGTTCCCAACTAAAGATTGCTAAAATCTAAAACAATTGTATAAATTCTAAACTATTTAGAAATTTAGGTTAATGTTCATGTAAGATTTCGAAATAGAGTTACTGAACCAGCACAGTTTGTATAACGTGTTTTGGCAAGCTATTCCACTTGTCAGCCATGCGTTCGAAAAAAAAGTTCTTAAAGAAATTGCAAATGGCTAGTTTTACATAAAATGATAACCACCCTTTCCATCGACTTGTATTGAGATGTAAAAGTGAGGGCGTATAGTGGTTGTCCCAATTCGTTTGTTTTGTTTTTCAGACGTTTGGAGTAGTATAGTGTTTGGGGGTACGAAATCATTTTTGATCTCGTTTTCCCCAAACTACTACTGCCTTCTGATCTCGTATTCTGGAATATATAGTTATTTAATTTGATGGAATATATAGTTATTTAATTTGATGAAATATATAGTTATTTAATTTGATGGAATCTATAGTTATTCAATCTGATGGAACCAAGGTCAGCACACTTCATCTATAGTTTATTAAAATGCGTGACATTCTCGGAAAAATCACCAAGCGTGACATTCTCGGAAAACAGGGAATGAGTCATCGCCTATAGCTGCAGAAAAAAAATAGCAAAACTGGTGGCCACCAGAACCTCTCATGAGGGACTTAATTTGGAATTTGAATCACCACCCGTCCCTCATGAGAGGTTTTTTTGAATTCCCACCTCCACACCACCAGAGCACTATCATTTCTTTCCCACCTCCACTCCGCTCTGGCCCTATCAGACCCTCTTGGGGCCAATTATTTGTTTATTTGTTTTTTTCACCCTCCGGCTTGAGATTGAACCGGCACTTCTGAGAAGCCGAAGCTTCACTATAGCTCTACCCAACAATCCGACACCATCTAAGGGTGATTATTTATTTTTCATTTTTTATTTTTCATTTTTTATTATTTTTTTATTATTTCAACCCATGGAATAACGGCGGGGGTTTTTCATTATTCCATGGGGTGGCTTGTATACATTTCGCTAACGAAAGGCCCCCGCTTTTTCCAATCGTTAGTATACTCTGTATACAAGCCACGCTTTATCTGTGTGAAACAACCCTTATATTTTCGTTTGTATTTTCATTTTTATGCTTGTGGTACATAAATGAAATTTACAAAGATAAAAAATAATACGCATGTGTAAAAAGTGAAAAATCTGACGTAGTTTGATGACTCATTCGAAAGGGAAACCCCCCAAAGAGGGCAGTATTTTAAAACTCACAAAAATCATATGGCGTGACGTCAACAGCTAGATTTTATAATGACCATAAGCAAAGCTTGTCACGCCATTATCATGAATATAACGCTTGTCGTCAAAGCAGCTGAGTGATACTTTATTTATCTCATAACTTCCAAGTTGATGGTTCTGACTTCTAATTGTTTTCATTCTATGATGCATCTGTTTATTATCAAATAGTGTCTCTTTATAATTTTTATGTTTAATGTCATTCTTAATAATATTCTTCCTAATACCTTTTGCTGTCTTCCCTCCTTTCTGATCATCTTTAATATAGCTATACATCTTCGATCTCAGTCCTATGAATTCACATATTGGGACTCCAGCAGTCTCATCTTTCATCTTACCGATTTCTTTTTTATTGGTCTTATCGGAGAATGGCGAGCTTTCAGGATATTCACTGTTGTCAAATTTATTTTTATCCTTCCAGAAATTTCTATAGATGTCATGGGTTCCAATTTCATATGTCAGTGAGTCTGTGTCTGTGAATAATAATTTTGCCTCATCTCCATATTTCTCTTTGATGTAGTTGTAATGGAAATCGTACATCAGTGTCTTGCTAAGGTCTAGAATACACATACCCACATATGCCGGCCTGTTCAGGGTGAGTGTTTCTTTTATCTTATGAACAGCTACTAGATTTTGATCGAAGATTTTACTGCTAACATATGTCGGTTTACTGGCTAATTTCAATAGCTTCTCCTCATCAGTCACCAATCTGACGTCTACTCGCTTTCTTAGGTTTTCCATCGTTTTGCCAAATACACTGTTATTCATCAGCTTGAAAAAGTCTTTCTCAAAAGCATTTTTAGCATTCTTACGTTTTTCAGTATTGAAATCAATATATTGCCTAAGCCACGCGGACTGATTGAATTCTAACACTCGATGGATTTTAGTTATTTTCAAACCGAGATCAGTATATAATTGGAGGTTCCTGTAATGGAGCACGTATTTTTCTTTGTTGCTTAATGTTGGTATCAGTTTATGTACCAGACCAGTTGATATTTTATATTTCTTCGCTATGTTTTTACAATAATCTGATAGCATGTCCCCAGTCACTTTGACCTTTTCCGGTCCAAGCGGGTAATCATTATGCAGATCATGCAACTCCTGGGGGTATCTGAGGTCAACTTCAAGTATCAGACCATTTGCACTATCTTCTTTATAGACAGACAGGTCTAAATTATTGATCTGTTTTTGTGTCAACCATTTGAAACCACCGGTTGGTAAATATTGACTCATAGCCCAACCGTAAAGATTGTTAGCATCAAGATACATGATATACTTAGAGGGCGCCTTCTCATTATACTCTTTCATGTATTTATTATTTGCTTTACCGTAACGGTTGGCTATATAGCTGATTCCTCCACGCATACCCTTTTCAATGAACTGGAACATATCAATGTCTGTCATCAATTCTAATTTTATGTCAGTCATTTTTAGCATGGCGTCCCAAGATAAACCGGGAGATGTGAAATAGTGACACGGGTCCAGTTTATAGTACTCAAGGCATGTTTTTCTGAAGTTTTCAAATACATCAGCCAGTAGGAGTACATCTGTTTTAAGGTACAGGTCATGATAATCACCCATGTTTTTCAAAGAGAATGTTTCCCATACTGTCTGAGCATGTGTATAGTCTTCATCTGATATATGCTCATCACTCAGTATGCTATAGAATTCATTTTTTGATGGCAGCTTCTGATTGAATTGATCGAAACTGTCCATGTAGTCGTAAGGATAAACACCTTTCTGTGCCATCAGATTAAGATCCTTTCCCTTAAACTCTTGTGAGGTGTATTTTAAGGCTTCTCTAGGTAGATTGCCTACAAGTTTTTCCAAACTGGAGCTCATGAACTGGAAACTATCAATGAAGGTCAAGTGGTTGCCAAGCATGAAAGCCATATACTTCTCCATGTTATTTGGGATAGCATTGATATTCATTTGACAGTCTTCACCTTTCTTGTTTTTGTAAGTGTGCTTCTTAACAATAGCTCCAATCTCCTGCATAATAAAATGACTATCATAGCCTCTTAGATTGTGAAATATGACTGGTATTTTTATAACTTCTGGGTTCACTCTGAGTTTCAGATTACAATCTTGGTGAGCAGAACCTCTGTATTTGCCAGTGATGTGACAATGATCTCGGACTCGGATATCTTTGTCAGTGTATTTCTTATCACAGATGTGACAAACTTTGGCTTTTCGGAATTTCTCTTCATCATCTTTAGTCATTTTCAATGGTTTGTTAAAATTTTTTTTCACAACATTCTTGCAATATTTGACCTCCTCAAGCATAGCTTCCATAAATTTGTACACAGCCTTTTCACCCCTGTATATTACTGCTGGTTTGCTGTATTTATCATCATAACAACAAACTACTTTATAGCCGTGGCCACAGTCAGTATGCTTCTGATAGGCTTCAGTGTATGATTTATCATTGTTGGGTTGACAACCATGTATTTTCTCAGTGATGGCCTCAAAGTCAGCATATATAACAAATGGTACCCGCTGTTGTTTATGAAAGTTGTTGAATTTCACTATGTTGTTATCTTTGTTTGGCATTTTTATTGCCTGTGTGCCATTTACTTGCATGCAGTTGTCCTTGTGATTATTCAACACCCTTTCAGAGCTGAAACACTGTAAGCAATGCATACAAAAGTGTTTTCTTTCTTTGTGCTTTGTTTGATTGTACATAAACTTATTGAAATCTTTAATCAGCACATAATGCTTGTTTTCATTTTCACTTATTAGAAGCAGATTCAAGCAGTCTGTATATTTCTCTTTTGAAACAAAAATTGGATATGGCTGTCTATTCTCATAACCAAAAACATTGATGTTGATCTCATTTTGTTTTTCAATCTTGTTGTAATGCTTGGTTGCAACTGGGAATTCAATCCCTGTATAATCCAATTTTTCAATGTATTTTTTGTCAACTTTTTTAATCCTCTGTGGGTATTTCTCTTGTGGGTTCAGGTGTCTGATGTGACACCATCGGAAGCATTCATTATCCTCATTTTTCAAGTTAATTAAACCCTTTGCACTGTTTCTGAGTTCATTCGGTAGTTTAATGTATGAGGAGCCTCTTAAAAGTTCATATTTCACAACATTAAGATAATGACTATCAACTGAATCAACAGTCCAACCTGAACCTTCAGATACCCAAACTGCAATCTTATTCATTATTTGGTCTTTTGACAACTGTAGTGATTCAGTTACTTCCAGATTATTCACAATTGTTTGAGCTGCACTGTTGAAATATGCTGTTTTGTATTCTATTTCTCCGTCAGTCATTTTTGCAAATATTACCTTAAGCGTTTCAACGAATTTCAGTCCTTTCATTTCATTCAACAATTTTATAATATTATATGCAACAGCCTTTCTTGTGTTTTGCAGTTGCGCAAGCGGGTCTTTGTTATTTTTTATACCGATTTCAAAAGATTTTGTGAAGCCCTTCAGAGCTTTCTCTGTTTGCTCTATCTTAGTCCTAGGTACAGGAGTTGGTTTTTGAACCACCTGTTTGGTTCTGGGGGCTGGGATCGGTCTCTTTTTCAATTGCTCTATTTCTTCCAACCATTCAGCAGGTGGAGCTGGTAATCTTTTCCTCTCAAAATAATCAACCAATTCTTTCACAGTTGGTCTTTTCGTCCTTGGGGCGGGAATTGGTCTTGTTCTTGGTTTAGGTACAGGTTTTGTGTCATCAACTATAATAACTTTAGGCTTTTTCTGCTGCTTCAACAGCAATTTGATTAGCTTGGATTTGCTCAATTTTTTGAGACTTTTCTCGTCCATATTACTATTAGTTTCGATAATTTTTTCCATTTATAATATATATATAGTTATTATTTCTTTAAAACATTTCCGTCTGTGTTTAAATATAGTTGAGAATTCAATTGATCCAATTACTGGATCCTTTTGAATTGTAATTATTGAAGAATATTTTTTTGATGTTTTTTTGTTTTAATATGACAAGATTTTCCTGCCATTGTGTAGTTACGTCCTGTCTTACATATGTTACAGTACCATTCTTTATTTAACATATAGGTAGTCTTGTGTTTTTTTCTTTCCTCATCACTGAGAACTCTAGGCCTTCCCCGACCTCTCTTAACATTTTGATTCTCCATAATATATAGTTATATAAATTATTTTTTTAAATATCTTTCTCTTCGTGATAAGTATAATTTGCTTTCTTCTAAGTGTTTAGTTATTTCATGAATCAAGTCTTCGAAACAATTGCTCATGGTGTACTTACACTTATTTTTCTCATACATTTGCTTCATACATTTTTGTTTATCTGACACTTGATACACACCAGTTGGGCTTTTAAATTCAAGACATAGAGCATTGTATTTTCTAGTGGGATTCAACAGCATTAAATCACACTGACCAGCCATATATCCTTTGTTATAACTTCTGATTCGCATGTTTGAGCTTATTTGATTTTCACCTAATCCCGCCACCATTAATGCGTCTTCATATTTCTTTCTGATGAATGACACAATCTTGTAGTGCAGATCATTTTCACTTTCAATCATCAGCATATTATTGCTTCTGTCATTGAACTGATTGTAATACCCCTGTTTTCTGATTGATGGCAACACTTTAGATGTAACCCAATGTTTAAATTTTGCTGCTTCCTGTTTTTTAGAGGACAGTATTAGTGAATAAAATCCTGATTCATTTATAAAAAAACATTTGAAAGTTTTTTCAATGGTCTCAGCACGAGGTAACGTTTTGTTACATCGTGAATCAGTGGCCTCAGCACGAGGGACCATTTTGTTACATCGTGAATCAGTGGCCTCAGCACGAGGTAACGTTTTGTTACATCGTGAATTTATGCTGATTTTGTGGTCTCTTAAGATTCTATCATCAGATAAAACATGATCCTTGATTGCCTTTTGTGGATTTTTATAGTCGAGAATTTTAGCAATGTCTCTTCCTCTGAACCATATTTTATTTTTATCATCAAGATAGCAATCTATTGATACATCTAATTCTTTATTATCGTAGGAATATTTTTGCATTTGTATATTATATTATATTAATTTATTTTTTAATTCATTTTCGACCTTTGTTTAAATATAGTCAGGAATAATAATATTCTTGGCTACATAATAGCAAATAACAGATATACTGTAGGGTCTACTCACATATATGTTAGATAATTTTCTCTTTATAATATGTCTTTTAAATCCTTGAACGGGATCCAACTGTTAAATTCGTCACTGTAACCCTTCCACTTCACTAAAGCTTGTTTCTTCTTGTAATCTCTGCGAATGACTTTATCAATACGGAATACATCCTGTCTGGCTTTCAATAATTCAGCTTCATAAAAACTCCCTTGTATTTCTTCATCGTTGAGATCTTTTAGTTTGTAAGTGACTGGATTAGTGTATTGGATCTTATCAACTGTAAACACTTCTTCAGTCCAATTTGGTGTATAGCCCTTGTCGAACACATTCCGTTTATACTTGGATATTCGGACCTTGTCACCTATTTTAAATTTTGGTTTCTGTTTCAATGTTTTCATATCACCATACAAATTGAAGTAAACAGTTCCTTCATTCCTCTTATCAGATGCTTCAACGGGTGTCATCTTTGTGCTTGAATGTTTGGTATTATTATACTGTTTCACTAATTTTGGTAACATGTCTAAATACTGTGTATTACCTTGAACAGTGAACTGCTTCCACATTTTGGATTTAATTGTCCTATTCCATCTTTCAACTACTGATGATTTCTCTTCATTCTCAGTTGAGTACATCTGTACACTATGTTTCTCTAGCAAGTCCTTCAAGTGTTTGTTGTAAAACTCTTTTCCCTTGTCGACCCATAAATACTGTGGTTTTCTGCCTTCCTTGAATATTGATTTGAATGCTTCAGTGACAGATTCACCTTTCTTATCCTTCAATGGGACAATCCAACCATATTTGCTGAAGACATCAATAACCATAAGAAGATATCGATAACCTTTATTCCATTTACTGAACTGTTGCATTTCAACTAGATCACTTGCCCATATTTCATCAATTTTATTTACAATCACACGCCGCCGAGTGAAATTTCGTTTTATGGGTGCATGTAATTCATCAGCTAGTTTTTCTTGCCAGTTTTCTTCACTCGACGGCTTTTTCCGTTTTTTGAAACACCGAGACCAAGTTTCTGTTTTTTGTCGATTAAGAATCTAGCTGTTTGACCCCATTTTGGCATCTCACCATATGGTATTTGATCTAGTGACTCGACCATTGTTCTATCACATTCACCTTTATTTTTTCCCATATCATAACAAATATCGTGGTAAGCTGCTATTTCATCCACCTTATTGTAAGGTTGTACATTCCATTTCAAGACCTCACCTGTGTTTTTATCATACTCTAACTGTTTATCGAGGGGATTATAAGGTCCCATGTATTTATACTTTCCGGGCGTCCATCCACTTTTCGGTTTAGGAAGCTTGCCAATAACCTTATGAATGTCAATAGCACCGCCATAATCTAATCCTTTGATATCTGTTTTGTAACGAATATTTGGTCTCACTTTTGTTGAGAGTTGTTTCAAAGCTTCTGACCCAACCTTTGTGATTGCAGGTTTTGCGAGGGAAAGTCCTTTGTCAATTAATTTCTTTTGCAGCTTTGGATTTCTCATTGCTTCAGAAGCATAATATCTTCCCATTTCTACACCTTTCTTTGCTAAATAAGGGACTCCATGTTCTAAGAATCCTGTTAGCGCCATATCTGCGGCCGAATCTAGTATGCCCGCCCCTTCAGACGGGCTAATTAGTTTCCCTTCCCTTTGACAAACTTAGTCTTTGTGATCCCACACTCAGCACACTTGCATTTCATCATGGTTCTTCCATTTTTAGTCTTTTGGTATGTTTCGCTTCCTGGTACACACTCAGTGACTTTCTTCTGTTTAACACAATATGATTTTACCATTATACATATTGGTTAGATATTTTCTTTGTCTAGTAGTTAAATCGACATACATTTCCACTAAGTTTGTCATAGAATACTGTTATATTATCCAAAGTGCATTTGATTACAACTCGCAAACCAATCAATCTGTTGACAACTATTATAACAAATATATTAACATCATCAATTATTTCGAATTCTATCATACTTCTATGTTAGATAGAAATTTATTAAATCTTTCATCATCAAATAATATTGTTAATATCATAGTACAAACACCATTGTTTACTCAATGACGGATCTCTGATACGCATTGATTCATTGAAACAATTCTTTTTCTCCATTTGAGCAGGTATCTCCTGTCCTGATGGATCAAAGTATTCTTTCTCATTATAGCACGCGTAATATTTGCCGACTTTTATTATCCCACTGTTTTTGTTTAACTTAACAGACATACATATACATTACAAATTTTTGAAATAATTTATGATAAACCTGTGATTGACTCTTGTGTCTGTTGGATCAAATTCAGCATTATGTATTGTATTAAGAATGGATCTCCCATTTTGTCTCTCGAGAAGATAGTATAAACACCAATATCCACACAAGACTGAATCTCTTTCTTGTATCTCATCTCCAGAGTATTCAAGTTGTTTTCCACTTGTAGCCATGTATTTCTGTACTTCTGTTGGCATCATCAAACCAAATGAGTCAAAGTATTCACAGTATCTATCATTTTTGAAATTCCTATAACAAACCCAGTGAGTACCAGGTCCAATCTTACTGTCGAGATTGACTATCCCACATTCATTGTTTTTTATTTGTCTCGGCAGATTGTCTCTTGAAAATACTCCTCTAAAATGTTTTATTCCAAGTTGTTTCACCCAATTGATTAAATCAAAGTTGGATAAGGGTTTATTTACAAAATGGTTCCTAGTATGGGGATTGAATTGAATGGACTGTTTTTGCCTAGTAGAAGTCCTTTTCCCTTTGTCTTTTTTTTTTTCATTCCATAACCGATTGGGTTATTCCATGTACCAAAAACAGGAGGAGATTGCCATGGAATCATAGCATGTTTCCCACCTTTCTTTCTGGGTACAATGTCATCTGGAACATGAACAGGTATTGACCGTCTTGGACGGCTGCTTTCAACATGCAAACCTTTTCCAAATAACCTCTTGACTGCATCAATGGCTAATGGGATACCGATACTCGCCAGTATTGTTCCAATACCCTTTCCAGTCTGCGCTTTTGTTGGTTTTATAACAACGTCTCCACCATACTGCATTTTTTGGATAACATCAGCCATCTGTCTCGTATTCAATAAATTTCCTACATTCAATAATTGGGATAAATTGGCATTAGGAATAAGAAATCCTCCTTTTTGTTTCTTTCCAAATAGTTTATCAATGCCGAGACTTGCTAATGAAGAAAGAGCACCTGTAGCCAATGCTGGAGCCGCTTTAGCTACTGCTTTACCTGCATAAGGCAATAGTCTTGTTCCAAGTGAAAAAAGACTGGACCAAAGAGAACCTCCTTCTTGGACTGATTTTCTGATCTGTGCTTTGGATATCTTTACATCAGCACCTGTTCCATTTCTCTGTGATTTGGCTAATTTTTTTATCTGTGTTTTTGTCAACATCATTTGATCACCTCCAGTGAGATCTCCATGTGCGAGTCTCAATGTTACCGGTGAATTTGTTTGTATAGCTTTTGCAAGCCTTTGCTTCTGACTGTTTGAAAGTCTTACTCCATGAGGATGATAAGTAGTCATATAATATATGTTTATACTAAATTGTATTTAATACAAACAATCATTTAATTTAATTAATTTACATTGATCTAAGAATTAATTTTCCATCAGTCTTTCTCATCTCAACATCCTGTTCATACAGCACAAGTGCATACACACTGTAATCAGCATTTGTCGCACCACTCAAAGTGTATTTGAAAGTCAGTTTTGTCATTCCATCTTTGATATCCTGTTTCTGTTTCGTCAGATCGAAATAAACAAAAGGGAATATTGTACCGAAGTTTCCTCTTGTGAGAAGGGTACTTTCACTGAAATCATTCACAGCTTGAACATATTTCAAAACATCTCTAAATACTCTTGTTGGTTCTGTTGATGGTTTATAATGAACCTCTGGATAATCATTTCCATTGCCAACCTCAAGATAACAATCAGTCAAAGTTTGGTTATTTGCAACTGAAAAGGTGTTATAGAGAAATTTATTGGCTATCTGAGATGCATCACTTGCATCATTGATGATGAATACAAAGACATGCCTGGGTTTGTTTATTCCTGTGGAAATACGGAAATTGGCTGTCTGTTGTCTCGTTGAATTGCCTCTCTCGACCATTTCTCTCATGTAAGTCCACTTTCTGTTGTCAAGATACTTGCTCATGTACAAAGACTTTCCCGTAGAATTAAAAATAATACGAGGAACAATTAGCTGGAATTTAGTTAGTACCACACGACAATCATCAGCAGCTTGCCAAATCATATTGTCATCACTTTCAAGTGTCAGGTTCAACTCTATTTTTGAGTTAGGCATAAGCTCATCCCAAAAGCTCTTAAAAAACCGTATCTGTTCAATGCAAGCTCTACATTTACTTCACCAGCTGCACCATTCAACAGTGCTTTGCGAGCTGCGAAACCTTTGTTATAAGTAGCCACCTGGGCAACTCTATCATCAGCTTGTCTTTTGTCGTCAAGATAGAAGAACTCATTGGTTCCCTGACTTACAGCATAACCCTGTGAATACTCAAGCAATGACTTAATATTTGTGGCCTGGTTTGCATTACGGCATTCATAAACATCAATACCATTCATTTTCACATTAATAGTGTTAATAAGAGCGTGAACTGAATTAACGATACCATTTCGATCTCCTGCAGCAATGTCAGCTCCATCTGCAAGCTTCTTTACAATGAAAATAACATTAAAACGGGCATTATACCAGTCAAATGGTGTAGTCTCTCCACTGTTATCAACAACGAAACGGTAACCTGTTTTCCTCTGATGAGCATTATTTGCTACTACAGTATTAAGTGCTGTCTCTAGTTCGAACACTACATCTTCATATCTTTCGATATATTTTGAGTCACGATAGTTTGACATATATTATTGTGTTAGATAAAAGTTATTTTATTTTACGTGGTCGACCTCTCTTTCTTTTGATTAAACCACCAGTCTGGCTCACACTCTCAGTTCCACTCTTTCTCTTTTTCAAAAGTTCTATGATTTTGTCACCAGCTTTTTTGCCAGCATGTTCACCAATTGTTGTTGCTGCTTTTTTTCCAGCTGTTTTGATCATATCAGTCACAATACCTTCACCATGTTGTTCATATTTTTTAAACTCAAACCGTTTCATATACTATTAGGTTTTATAATTCCACACTTCTCAAGAACAACTCAATATACCAATCTATCCCATTTAAATCGACTGGAGCTCTAGAAGAGTCTGTGACATAAAAGCGTATTGAGCTGATATTATGTGTTGAGACTGGATTCCATGAAAGAAAACGAGGTTTGTAAGTGAAAGGTAAACTTCTAACGAGATCTGTGACAGGAATAACAGCGATTGTATTTGTGCTATTTCCATCAACAATGCTATCTGTCACCAAATCACAATTGATATAAATTTCATCTACACTTCTTGTGATATCAGGTAAATTTGTTCCATATTCTGCTTCAACAATTTTGAATCGAAACCGATAAGTTTTCTGAAATCATTATTTCTCAGATCCACACGATAATTTTCATTGAGTTCAATCAAAATGCGATATGTTGACAAAACGAAAGTTATATTAATACCATACTTGTATTTTTTTTCATCTGTTTCATCTGGATTAAGTCTTTGGTTTTTTTTTCCATGAATTTATGAATGTAATCATCGATATCGTCATATGAATACATACCATTGACGAATGTTATTGTGAACCAGTTTGCACCTTTGTCATAGCTGTATTTCATTTGATTATTCCCAAAAATATCTCTGATATTGTACCAACTGTATGTGATGACATTCACAGCCATTTCATATTTTAAATCATTCGTTAATTTAAGAGGTGTATTGAATCTTTTTTCAAAATCATGACTCTTGCTGACACCAATTTTGTCTCTGTTTTTACTGTTGAATCGTAATGAAATTTCTGTCATATACTTTTACATTAGATATTTCATCATTATTTTATTTAGCTCACCGGTTTTCAGGATTCCCAGTCTGTTCAATGTATGCAATATATTTTGTGAATTCATTTTTACACATGCTGTTGTTGCCGGCTGAAATAGATCCACCAAGCAACTGTAATCGTGAAAGCATGTCACCCAAAAATGCACCCCTTGAACCCATTCCTTTCCCTGTTTTGTATTTGTAAGAAGCTAATACATCATCAATCGTTTCTCTGTATTTCTTCAAAGTTTGTATTTCTCTTTTATGAGATTCATTTTCTTCTGGAGTTAATGATTTTTTTTTTCTTCTTCCCATATTCTGGGCTATTTCTTTAGCTTTTTTCTTTTCCTCGACAAGTTTTTGTGGGGCGACTTGAGTCAAATCGCTTGGTTTCAAAAGCCTGTTATTTTTTAATATAATTCTATCATCTCTATCGAAATAGTTATCGATCGATAATATGTTGGGTGCCAGATCCTCTTTTTCAGGTGCTTCAATTGTCAAAGGAAGTTCCGTTCCCATTGTAATTGCTCTGCGATTAGCTTCAATAACATCATCAAGTCCTTGTGTTAAAGCCTGTTGATTTTTTTTCAACTGTTTAATGACTTCATCCTGTTTTTTGTCGACACTTTCTTTCACACTCTTCTGGACATCAATAGAGGGTTTCAGCAATTCTGATGTTGTATCATATGCATCCTGTTTTCTGTATTCATAAGTCTTGATAACATCACGAACTTCTCTTGTTTTGTTTCCAGCTTCAATTCCACTTTTAAGAAGCCTTTTCATTCGTTCTATATCCATATACAATTGTGTTAGACTAATCTAAACTATTTACATATGGAAATCCCTAATTATGATATTCAGGGTTTAAAGAATTCATTCAGACAGTTGTATCCGTATATGCCAAAAGATACATTTAGAATGTTATTGGCTGGTAATTCTGGATCTGGAAAGACAACATTGTTCATGCATCTGATTATGGAACCATTGGTTTATTATGATCAGATACATCTTTATGCAAAAAATTTAGATCAAGACAAATATCAATATCTTCGGAAAGTAATGGATGAAATAAGCAGTCACATTGGATATCCTGCCTTGGTTTGCAGTCAAGAAGAGATATTGCCAGTTGAACAAATAAAAACACAGATTTGCAGCGATTGGTTGTTTTTGATGATTTCGTGACTGATAAAAAACAAGATCAAATCATAAGCTATTTCATTCAGGGGAGACACAAGAACTGTTCAGTCATATATCTCACACAATCATTCTATGGCTGTCCAAAATCAATCAGACTCAATTGCAGTCACTTCTGCCTTTATGATTTCCCATCCTCAAGAGAAAGGAACTTGATTGCACAGGAGCTTGGAATCGACAAGAAGAAATACATTGAAGCAACCAAAAAACCATATTCCTTCTGTTATGTTGACAAGCCGATGAAGACAATCAAGAGAAATTTTTATGGTGCTGTTTAATCTAATCTAATATTATATGGCAATCAACAATTGGAAGATTAATCTAACAAGATGATATAATGGGAGTTTTTAATGCTCAAATAAATCAAGATAAAACAGAAACTGGAACTGGTGAAAGAGGCCCAGCTGGTCCAATTGGTCCCAAAGGTGAAAAAGGTGATAAAGGTGAAAAAGGTAATACAGGTGCAATTGGTCCACAGGGAGCTACTGGAGCTGTTGGTCCCAAAGGTGATGGATTCAAATTAACACAAGATGGTAATTATGACATTGAAAACAAAAAAATTAGTAATGTAGCAGACCCAACTTCTAACAAAGATGCCACCAATATGAGATATGTTAATGATGCTGTTTTATCAATTGAAGGAACACGTGTTAATCCATTCAAATTTCTTCTTGAAGATACATCAAAAACAACTATTCTTAGAAATGCGAATAATCTGCAATTGGAAGATTTTGACAAAAGCCCTTACTCATTGAATAAAATAGCCTTGTCTTTTGTTATTCCTACTGCTGGTCTTACAACTGTTCTTCGTTTTGATCTGACACAATTGGAAGTTTCAAAGTACACTTTAGTTGTTGAGTTTTATACTGATGGTAGCCCAAATAATGCAACAGTCGATGACGACAATCTGTCATCTAATTTAATTGAAAGAAAGGATTCAATAAAAAGAGCATTTCCAAAGACTCATCTTGTTGATGGTTATCTTAAGAGAATATTCTTCCTTGAAAAAACAAGTCATGGTTCCACATCAATGGAGTTATTGTTGATCTCACCATATTTACAAAATAATAAAAAACATTATGTCATAGTTTATGGTGTTTATGGATTTTCTAATATCATTTTATCACATATTCACGACCCAGCTTTTGAAATAGAAGAAGGAAGAATTGTATTTAATCGTGAGCTTAAAATGAGTTTTCATAGAATAGTCAATGTTGCAAGCCCTATATTACAACAAGACTGTGCAAATAAAAAATACGTTGATGATGCTGCCATATATCTGACGAATAATAAAGCGAATATAGCATATGTTAATTCTAACTTTGTGAAAAAAGATGGAAGCGTTGCAATGACTTCTGATTTGAATCTTGGAGGTAACAAATTGACTAATGTAGCAGCGCCAACAGCAAACAATGATACAGCCACAAAGGGGTATGTTGATACTGAAATTGCTGGAATTACTGGCATTGATGTTTCTCCATTTCTTAAAAAAGATGGAAGTGTTGCAATGACTGGTGATCTTGACATGGGTGACAATAAAATAACAAATGTTGAGACTCCAAACTCTGATAAAGATTCTGCCAACAAAAAGTATGTTGATGACCTTGTTTTTTCAGCATCTGGTACTCAACGCAACCCATTCGCTTTTCTGTTAAAAGACATATCCAAGTCTTCTGCAGTCAGTGGTGTGGAAAACCTTCAAATTGAGAATTTTGACAGATCACCTTATCACATAAACAAGTCATCATTGTCTTTTTTCATCAAACGAAGAGGCAACTTTACATCCAAAATTCGTTTTAATGTGACATCTTTGAGAAACAGTCAGTACACTTTTGTTGTTGAGTTTTACTCACCATCAGACCCAAGAAGTGCAACAGTCGATTTAACCCTTCCAACTTTAAATATACGAGATGCGGGACAGCCGTTTCAAAAAGCTTTTCTCAAAACCCCACACGTTGATGGTTATATGAAGAAGCTTTTCCGAATTGAAAAAACCAGTGGTGGTCAAGCGGCAATACAGGTGGAACTTTCCAGCACAGCTCCTGCGTCTAACACCAAAACACATATCATCGTTTATGGGGCCTATGGCTATCATACCAATTTGTCTTACTTTCTTCATGACCCAGCTTATGAAATTGAAAACGGTCATGTTGCGTTTGGTAGTAATGTTGACATGAAATTAAACAAAATCCTCAACCTGCAGGATAACCCCTCAAACCCACAAGATGCTGTAAACAAAAGTTATGTAGACCAGAGGTTGCAAACCAAACTTGATACGATTGCACAACAAAATCTAAATATGAACAACAATGCCATTACTGATCTTGCTCCACCCGTCAACGCAGACGATGCGGCGACAAAACGTTATACTGACGAATATTTTCTCCGACGAGACGGTTCGACTGCAATGTATGGCGATTTGTCGATGGGTGGAAATAGAGTGACTAATTTAGCGGACGTGGTGAATGAAACTGATGCAGTGAACTTTAGAGTTTTAAATCAAGCTGGAATAGCTATTAGAGCGAACACTTTATTATTGAATGGAACAAATGCGATGGCAGCGGATATGAAACTTGGAGGGCATAAAATCATTGACTTAAAAGAAGGAACAAATAAAACCGATGCCGTAAATTTAGATCAATTAGAAAAAAGTCATATTTCATCTGCTTCTCATCCAAAGAATGCTTTCAAATATTTGATGAATGATATCGATGAAGTCAGTACTGAATATGGCTTGAAAGTCAATGGATATGTCAATTTACCTCGTTCACCACATTTGATTTCAAAAAAGGTCATTGATATAGACTTGAATAAAGAAGCTAATCATATTTACAGAGCTAGAATTGGATTTAATATGTACACAATAAAAGATGGAAAATACACTTTCATTCTTGAATGGCTATTTCCTGATTATGAAGGAATGAGTCTTAGTAGTGTAACATTCAGTGCAACTGGTGGAATTACAATTCATAAAACTGTAGGGAGAAAATTTGATAACAGAAATGAAGATCATTCGAGATATTTATTATGGATTGAAAAACCATCAGCAAGTTCACCACCTGAATATTTATATTGTACGATTCATATTAATGCTAACCCAACTTATCCAAATAAGTACAAAGTTCATTGTGTTGCATATGGTATTGATTTTGAAGCTGTAGACGTTCCATCAAGTGTTTACGACTTCGCAGAAGCTTATAAAATCGTTAATGAGGAAATACAATTACAAACTGATTTAGATTTGAATGGTTTTGATGTGAAAGAAAATGAAAATTGGTTGTTTGGTGGAGACAATGGTGAATTTACAATGCTGAATAATATTAATATGAACACTTATCTGATAAAAGAGGCCAAACTTGGTGGTGATTTAAATCTGAATGGCTATAGAATTCATAACGGTGTTTGAATCTATTTCGTTCAAGCGTTACAGGTGTAATTATGGAAACGGCTTTCGATTTGGGTGGATTTGCTCTTTACAGGCCGAAATTAGGAGGTGATCTAAATTTGAATGGGAATGGAATAATCGGTCAAATACAATATTTAAATTGCTCTGTCAAAGCCAAACAAGGACATAATAAGAATGCTTTAAAGCCTGTATTGATAAATGGCTCTGATTTTTTAGTCATTCATAACAATAACTTTTATATTAAGAAAATGTATGTATTACAAGGAACAAAACCCGGAATATTCTACTTCAAGACAAAAGCTGAAGGTGGTAGGCCTTTGCCATTACCAGCAACTATTTATGAACACAGACATAATACTATGAGTAGAAACATCACAACGGTCAATATCAACAAATCATTATCGAGAGGCTATTTAATCATTGATTATTCACATCCTAATACAGGTGCATTTGATACAACATTCACACTTGAAGTGGTCATGAATTAATCTAAATTAATATTATAATGGGAGTTTTCAATTCTCCACAAAATCAAGACAATAAAGGTGATACTGGTGCAATTGGTCCTAAAGGTGATAAAGGTGATAGAGGTCTAATTGGTCCAAAAGGTGATGGATTTACATTAACACAAGATGGCCACTATGATCTTGGAAACAACAAGAAATTGATAAATGTTGATGAAGGAACTGATGATAATGATTGTGTCACAAAAAAACAACTTGATCTGAAGTTAGATAGAGCTACTTTTGTTATTTCCAACTCTCTTCCTGGTGTACCAGTCCTTGATGGAATTTCTATTGCTCTCATCCCAGCTCTCTCTGTTTTAACATCTGATACAAACGATAGAGTCTCAAGATGGGTTGATCCTGTCAATAATATATCTTTCACACAAACTGATAATTCCAAAAAACCTCTGCTGTTGAGAGATTCAAATAAAAAGAGATTCTTTCTGCGATTCGATGGGACTGATGACTACTTGAGAATAAATTCATTTGATGTATCCAAAGTTGCTGGACCAAATGGGAATACATGCACAGTAATTATGGTTGTTAATACAAAACAAGTGAAGAATCAATCTCAATTTCAATGGGGGCAGGCTAATATTCGATTTGGTGTTCATTTTCCTTGGATTGATGGAGTATGTTATATTGATTTCGGTTCTACATTAAATGGAAGACTTGCTGTTTCTTCTTTGGCTAATCTGACTGGAAATATTGAAGTTTTTACTGTTCGAGTTGATGGTCATAATATGGAATTTTTCAGAGGTATTTCATCAATGACTCCTGTTGGAACAGAAACAATCTCAGCAACACTGTCAGGAAATCCACAAAAAATGTTCGTTGGATGTCAAGTTGATAATGATAATGGTACTGCAGTCAATTTTTCTGAAATGGATCTGTACGCTTTTTCTGTTTGGCAGAAATCTCTGTCTAATGATGAATTAAAAAATATGTTCCGTTTCCTTGAAGATTATTTCGATCTTTGAATTATGTAATCAATTATTATGAAGCAGATTATAAGATTTGTACGATGGTTCATTCGGGATGCTGAACGGAAAAACCCTGGTGTTGATAAGAGGATTTTGAAATCAGCTTTGGTTTACCAGTTTCTATATCACAAACATTTCAACAAATATATTGAAGTGAGAGATATTATCCAGGAGCATATAGGCATTGGATTAATCGGTCCCGGTGAAGGCTGCTTAACACATTTTTTGGAGCATACTCTTGGTTGGATTGATACATTACAGACACATGGTATATTACACGATGCCTTCGGTAGGTTTTATGTCAAACATGCACTTGACAGAGGATATTCTTATGCTTTCCCCCGTTTCATGACAACGAAATTTAACAAATTGTCACCTCTAAGTGGACAATTGTCTGGTTTGTGGTACTGTGTGTTGAACAGAATCGTTATATAAGCATATTGTATGAAAGAGCGAAAAAGCATATTCAGCTGGAACCATATTTCAGGTGAATTAACAGAAGATCAGGTAAATGAATTAAAAGCCTATTACCTCACATATCACAGAAAGTGTTGGGCTTATAAACAGGCTGTTAAACGGTTCAAAAAATGGAAATTACTGGGGAATTCCTTGTCCATCATCTTTGCAACTGGGGGTCTCGCCACAAGTGTGGCAACAGGTGGTGTTAGTTTGGTAGCTATCAGTACAGCAGCACTTTTGATACAAGGGTGGATGAAGCATAA
The DNA here is from genome assembly GCA_016490735.1 of Pachyseris speciosa. Taxonomy (NCBI): domain Eukaryota; kingdom Metazoa; phylum Cnidaria; class Anthozoa; order Scleractinia; family Pachyseridae; genus Pachyseris; species Pachyseris speciosa. The sequence continues at coordinate 155,552 of JAEMWC010001345.1, forward strand.
AAACCTAGATTTGAAAATCCAGAATTGCACATATGCTTATCAAAGCTATCAACATCTACTCAATTCAATAAAAGACAAGTTGAGAAGTGGTGATTTTGATGCTTCAAGTATACAAATCTCAATGAAGAATATCGATGATTATGTGACTGATAATAGTCCAATTATTGATAAGTACCTACAGAAATATGATGAAAAATTCACTGCTTGATAATACGAATAATCTTATCAAATCTCAACAATAGAATCTCAACCCAATATCGATCATAAAATTTTAATGTCTTCTTTGATCTTGTAACTATTATTTCATCAAATGGTAGATCAAGCATTAAAAATATTTGCTTAAGCATAAATTTCGTACTTATCATCCTTTTACGATTCTTATTCACCAAAGGAAGGATAGTGTCTATCTCTTGGAATATTTTCAATATTTTGCCTTTATCTTTTACAGAAATTTGAAGTCCATTCTTACAACATATACCATTTATCACATTTTCAATATGGTACTTCCGATGATATACAGATTTTCGCCGTATTTTATACATATTATTATGAAAGTCAACGTACTCTTTACAATAGTCATAGCCGTGGACTGAACCACAATTTAGACAAACATTTTCACCATCATCATTAAACATTTTCTGTTTATCACAGCAAGGTGCTTTCACACTTTTAACAACTTTGACCAATAGCTGATCACAAAAAGGACATGTGAACTCTCCCATATTCTTCAATTCATTGTGGATTACTAAATTACAACTCATCTATATTATATGAGATATTATTTCTTTATGCAGCTAACACATGATAGGCGATGACTCATTCCCTGTTTTCCGAGAATGTCACGCTTGGTGATTTTTCCGAGAATGTCACGCATTTTATGAAGTGTGCTGACCTTGGTTCCATCAGATTGAATAACTATAGATTCCATCAAATTAAATAACTATATATTTCATCAAATTAAATAACTATATATTCCATCAAATTAAATAACTATATATTCCAGAATACGAGATCAGAAGGCAGTAGTAGTTTGGGGAAAACGAGATCAAAAATGATTTCGTACCCCCAAACACTATACTACTGTTTGGCTAATGTATGATTGTTATTGTGGGACATCTTCACGGCACAAAGCAACAGCTGTGTGACGATCAACCTCTTTCTGCAGTTGTTTTGTTTTGGCTGACACGACTCCCGCATTGCAAAGAATTGTGGGAACGTCTACTTCAAGCACGAGATCTATTAGCGTTTACAAATGATTTGTCGAGTGTATTGTTGTAGGGGTAACAACTTACCTTCTAGATCCGGGCACTCGAGGGTTTATTTCCGAATGAGTCCTACTTAGAGGAAAAGATTTGAAGAACCAGATTAGATTCAGATCCCTTGCACGAAAGCAGGTTAGCAAAGTTTTTCTTAAACTCGCCAGAGAAGTATATTTTAAGGAGAAGGAAAATGGTGGCACTATAACTAGTGCAGGGCTTAAGTTTGAATTAAGGAGTAGCATCGTTTGAAAGTCAAGTTTGTAGCTATCTTTGTTCTACACAGCTCTGCAAAAAAGCAACAATTCACCTTTCTAGTTCGAGTTGCAAAGTAACAGACAGAGATGACAACGCATAAACAGAAAAAATATCTGCAAGGACACGTGCCTCCTTTGACCTTAATAGAACTGCAAACCTTAATGGTCTCCGTTGTACTTCGGAGTAAAGTTTCAGTCGCAGTTTAATAGAGTTTCAAACATTTTAAAAGCGAACAATGTACTCTAAACCTTAAGAAAAAGAATCGAATACGAGTATATATATAGCCAGAGCAAGCGTGGTTCAACTAATGGCTTAGTCATAACTCATTTGTGTTCTAGGAGATCACATGTGATATACCATTTGAAAGGTATTTTCTGGGGTATGCTATAAATCACACAAAAAGAAATGGTGGAGGCCACAGATTGGATTGACAAGTGCCCAAAATGAAAAAATAAAAACGTTTAAAATTTTCCTGTTCCTCGTACACACTGGGTATCCCCCTAAACTATAGCTTAATTTGCAGCTCTCAGGACATTGCTTGTTGTCAGATATAAACTTGGTCTAAAAAGTACAAAGACAAAAAGTTCCAAAAGTTGCAGGGGTGGTAAATCAAGTCTTATATAGGAGGGGGGCATGATATTATCCCTTCAATGTGCAGATCTTTCCAAGATCCTTTGGCTGTGCAAATTTCATGCAAATTGACTGAATATTGAGCATGTAATTGCATCTTGTGCCATATGGCACTATCGGGACTTAAAGGGTTAAGCTATTTTACTGTCGTCAATTCGGACCTGAAATAGAAACAAATTTGAAAAATGACGCGTGTAGTGACGTTAGTAAGTAAAATACCTTGGTAACTATGAATACCCGGAAATGAAAAGCAGTCAACATGTGGGAAAATAACGAGATCTTCAATGGCATTAAATATTGGTAAATGTCTTAAATCAAGCCGTAAGGTATGTATTAAAGTATCCATGAATCTTTTTAGTTAGTAGTCCAGCGACGAGGTTGTAGTCTGTGTTCATCCATATCACATGTTAAATATTCAAAGCTGCCAGCACAGTTTTCATTTGTCCAATTCAATCGCTGAATAGTGGTAAGTTCAATTCACAGCAGACATAATTTGATCTTTTCAGATTCTTAACTGTTTCACTGGTAACTTAAGGCGTGGGTAAAATCCCAATTCCTAATCATAAAAATCCGAGTCATTAAATTCTAAAACGATTTGCTATCCATAAAATCCTCAATCTAAATACTAAAACTTCTTTTCATCATTATCATCATCATCGTCATCATCATCATCATTATTATTATTATTATTATTATTACTACTATTATTGTTGTTGTTCTTGTTGCATGTAAATCTAGAATTGCATGAGATACATTGCCTCCAGATTCTCAGTGTTTTTAGTTTGACAACGATAGAGTAATGGAAGCTTGATAAGTTTTGAGGCAGTGTAACTTCTAAACTGTCGTGGTCCATGATTTCCATGAAGCACGACATATTTCACATAAGTTTCGGCTCAAGCCTACGTGTACAATAACTATTCCATAGAGAAAACCCTACCTTTTTTCTGCAAAGGTGCTTCCATGAGTCATTCAGCAGGATTCTCTGACCATATCTCGAATCCCAAACCGTTCGGTAAGCGTTTCCTTTCTCAGACACTGAGCATTCAGAAATATCCATCGATCGGCGTAAACAATGTACTTACAGTCGAAGCTCTCGTAAGCGGACACCCTCTGGACGCGAAAAAAGTGTCCGTAACTGGAGCTGGCCGCTTACGAGAATGGTTCTCGTAAGCGGCCACTAGAGGTGTGGGGGATAGATGGCCGCTTACGCGAGCTTCCCCAGCTAACAATAAATACAGTACCGTATATGAAGTACAAAAACATACAGCCGTATGAAATGACATTTTTATTTTATTGCGTCCTATACTGTACAACCCTATGATATAATGACGATAACTGAACAGTATTACAGTGTATACTGCAGTACTAGGACTTTCCCTTAGTGATTTTTAACCAACATCAACATATTCAACAAAAAGTAGTGATACAGTTCAAAATGTTTACGACCTGTGTGTCTTTCAGCCAGGCTTCAGTTTGTATTGGTCTGGTTAGTTACGATAGGTAACTGCGGATGGAAGATTGCTTCAAAACAAACACTGAAATATGGTACTGTAATTACTGTAAAATCATCGTGACGAACGGCCATGTGAAGTTGACTGATAAAAACAAGGTACAGAGGTTGTTAATAGGATTTTCTTTGGGGTGTCTGCTTACGGGAGCATAAAAACGAAGAAAAATTCTAAGTCGTAATCTCTGAAAGTGTCCGCGGCCGCTTACGGGAATGTCCGCTTACGAGAATGTAAAAATACAGAGTTTGTATGGGAGTTAAAACGGGGTTTCAAACAAGGCGGCCGTAACTAGAGCTGTCCACTTATGAGAGTGTCCGTTAAGAGAGCTTCGACTGTATTACCTATACTCATTAGCTATGCTGAACATTCATGTTCCAGTGGTGATTGTCGCCCGGGTTCGCCGTTCGACTCGTGGAAGCGGCATCTTCCGCGCGGTTTTGTTTCTTTTTCTTTCTTTTCTCTTTTTCAGCTTTTTTTTTTAACAAGTATTATTAATGTTACCAATGGTTGAGTTGTAAAGCAATTTTGCAATTTTAAAGGGATAATGTTTATAGGATTCTATGGATATTCACTGCAAAGAAATACACTCGAACATCATGATGAGCGCAATGCTTCTGATGAAAGAAGGACAGACTTCTCTCAGTTCTTTTGTTTAGCGCTAAATTTGGGATACACACTGTATTTTTGCAGGCCCGAGTTAAGGCTAATTGCAGGCTCTTGCTTGGATTATAATTGGAGGCAGGGTAATGGGCTCCTGTGGAGGGTTATCTTTATTATCCAGTGATGTTCACGAAATCTTATCGTTAAAATCACGATTCACGGACGACAACTTCAGTAGATCACGCGTCACAGTAAATGTGTAATTCACGAATCAAGGCTGTATTTCATCTGTTTTTCAGACGCGAAACCCTTCATGCACCTGTATGGCATTCTTTTTTTCAGATTGAAGCTAAATTGTAACCCAAGAAAAGTGTTTGGTTAACCCCTTCCCCACCTTGCCCTTTGCCAGCTTTTCCTGCATAGATAAACCACCCAAATTACTTTGGTAATGGAACACTGGTTTTTTCGGGCGATCCGCAGATGCGCAAAATCTTTGCGCGCGCTACAAGAGGAGACGCTATCCTAAGGCAACTTGATCACACGGTCTGCTTAGGTTTCTTGGTCAAAAGGTCCGCCGTCCAGTATTTGAAATCGCCAAAAGAAAACACAGGTACACGTTTCGAACGTGCAACTTGTTTCCTGTTATCCAAACTAAAAGGCATTTTAAAAAATCGCCGCGGATAACTGGGAACGAAATTGCCGAGTCAAAGTGACAAGCCGTGTCTTGACCGGGCCACATGGCACCCTCATATTCAATGTTCAACTACTATAGCTTTATTTTATGAAGCAGTGGAATTTTCAAGCTCAAAAGATGTATACATGCAGTAACGACTTCTCTAAGCAATCACGCACGAACTGAAATAGATGCTCAACATGTGGCGAACTGGGCATTCTTTTGAGGAGCTAGGAGAACATGAAGGGCGATTAAAAAATTATGTGGCGACAAACTACAGATGGATGTCTACTGTGGAGAGACTTCTTCCCTCCCACGCAGTACTTAATTTACATCGCCGTATTTTTCCTCGCACGCCGCCTTTCTAGTCGGCAACCTGGAAGGAGCACGAGCCACATGGAGACCAGAGATAAAATAAACAAGAAGTAAAATCCTCCGTCTTCCATCCATCGTGAACTAAGGCTACTGTCAGGGCTTCCAATTTTGAAACAGTCACTAGTCAGTTTTGAAACGGTCACCAACCCCACTCCCCACCCCCCACCCCTCGACCCACCCCCGAAAAAAACAAAAGCCGTTTGTACAGGATGTTATTCCACCGAAAGGACTGAAAGGCTCCTGGGTATTAGGCCTTCCCTTGGGGAGGTGGGTGAAGAATGGATAGGGAGGAGGGAAGATAAGAGGAGAACTTGGCTGCCCCCTCCCGTCCAGAACAGCTTGATGTTTAGATTGTTCACATCCGTACCCCTTGTATGACTGCTTATTGCAAGATTCTGCTGACAGTTTACTCTTTTGCCTTGACACAGCTGAGTACAAAGTGACGGGTATTGTCAAAAAAACATGATGACGCAACAGCTCAAGGCCCTTTATTTATCAGAATTCTCTGGAAATGCACGCGCAAAAAACCATAACATACTTTATTCAGGAAATACAAATTATAATGAAGAAAAATACCTCCTGAAAGGGGAAATCGTGAGGTTTTCCGATATGATGAAACAATGTTCCCAACTAAAGATTGCTAAAATCTAAAACAATTGTATAAATTCTAAACTATTTAGAAATTTAGGTTAATGTTCACGTAAGATTTCGAAATAGAGTTACTGAACCAGCACAGTTTGTATAACGTGTTTTGGCAAGCTATTCCACTTGTCAGCCATGCGTTCGAAAAAAAAGTTCTTAAAGAAATTGCAAATGGCTACTTTAACATAAAATGATAACCACCCTTTCCATCGACTTGCATTGAGATGTGAAAGTGAGGGCGTATAGTGGTTGTCCCAATTCGTTTGTTTTGTTTTTCAGACGTTTGGCTAATGTATGATTGTTATTGTGGGACATCTTCACGGCACAAAGCAACAGCTGTGTGACGATCAACCTCTTTCTGCAGTTGTTTTGCTTTGGCTGACACGACTCCCGCATTGCAAAGCATTGTGGGAACGTCTACTTCAAGCACGAGATCTATTAGCGTTTACAAATGATTTGTCGAGTGTATTGTTGTAGGGGTAACAACTTACCTTCTAGATCCGGGCACTCGAGGGTTTATTTCCGAATGAGTCCTACTTAGAGGAAAAGATTTGAAGAACCAGATTAGATTCAGATCCCTTGCACGAAAGCAGGTTAGCAAAGTTTTTCTTAAACTCGCCAGAGAAGTATATTTTAAGGAGAAGGAAAATGGTGGCACTATAACTAGTGCAGGGCTTAAGTTTGAATTAAGGAGTTAGCATCGTTTGAAAGTCAAGTTTGTAGCTATCTTTGTTGTACATAGCTCTGCAAAAAAGCAACAATTCACCTTTCTAGTTCGAGTTGCAAAGTAACAGACAGAGATGACAACGCATAAACAGAAAAAATATCTGCAAGGACACGTGCCTCCTTTGACCTTAATAGAACTGCAAACCTTAATGGTCTCCGTTGTACTTCGGAGTAAAGTTTCAGTCGCAGTTTAATAGAGTTTCAAACATTTTAAAAGCGAACAATGTACTCTAAACCTTAAGAAAAAGAATCGAATACGAGTACATATATAGCCAGAGCAAGCGTGGTTCAACTGATTGCTTAGTCATAACTCATTTGTGTTGTAGCCTTAAGATATTTTACTGTCGTCAATTCGGACCTGAAATAGAAATAAATTTGAAAAATGACGCGTGTAGTGACGTTAGTAAGTAAAATACCTTGGTAACTATGAATACCCGGAAATGAAAAGCAGTCAACATGTGGGAAAATAACGAGATCTTCAGTGGCATTAAATATTGGTAAATGTCTTAAATCAAGCCGTAAGGTATGTATCAAAGTATCCATGAATCTTTTTAGTTAGTGGTCCAGCGACGAGGTTGTAGTCTGTGTTCATCCATATCACATGTTAAATATTCAAAGCTGCCAGCACAGTTTTCATTTGTCCAATTCAATCGCTGAATAGTGGTAAGTTCAATTCACAGCAGACATAATTTGATCTTTTCAGATTCTTAACTGTTTCACTGGTAACTTAAGGCGTGGGTAAAATCCCAATTCCTAATCATAAAAATCCGAGTCATTAAATTCTAAAACGATTTGCTATCCATAAAATCCTCAATCTAAATACTAAAACTTCTTTTCATCATTATCATCATCATCGTCATCATTATTATTATTATTATTATTAATATTATTATTATTACTATTATTGTTGTTGTTGTTGTTGTTGCATGTAAATCTAGAATTGCATGAGATACATTGCCTCCAGATTCTCAGTGTTTTTAGTTTGACAACGATAGAGTAATGGAAGCTTGATAAGTTTTGAGGCCGTGTAACTTCTAAACTGTCGTGGTCCATGATTTCCATGAAGCACGACATATTTCACATAAGTTTCGGCTCAAGCCTAAGTGTACAATAACTATTCCCATACAGAAAATCCTACTTTTTTCTGCAAAGGTGCTTCCATGAGTCATTCAGCAGGTTTCTCTGACCATATCTCAAATCCCAAACCGTTCGGTAAGCGTTTCCTTTCTCAGACACTGAGCATTCAGAAATATCCATCGATCGGCGTAAACAATATACTTACAGTCGAAGCTCTCGTAAGCGGAAACCCTCTGGACGCGAAAAAAGTGTCCGTAACTGGAGCTGGCCGCTTACGAGAATGGTTCTCGTAAGCGGCCACTAGAGGTGTGGGGGATAGATGGCCGCTTACGCGAGCTTCCCCAGCTAACAATAAATACAGTACCGTATATGAAGTACAAAAACATACAGCCGTATGAAATGACATTTTTATTTTATTACGTCCTATACTGTACAACCCTATGATATAATGACGATAACTGAACAGTATTACAGTGTATACTGCAGTACTAGGACTTTCCCTTAGTGATTTTTAACCAACATCAACATATTCAACAAAAAGTAGTGATACAGTTCAAAATGTTTACGACCTGTGTGTCTTTCAGCCAGGCTTCAGTTTGTATTGGTCTGGTTAGTTACGATAGGTAACTGCGGATGGAAGACTGCTTCAAAACAAACACTGAAATATGGTACTGTAATTACTGTAAAATCATCGTGACGAACGGCCATGTGAAGTTGACTGATAAAAACAAGGTACAGAGGTTGTTAATAGGATTTTCTTTGGGGTGTCTGCTTACGGGAGCATAAAAACGAAGAAAAATTCTAAGTCGTAATCTCTGAAAGTGTCCGCGGCCGCTAACGGGAATGTCCGCTTACGAGAATGTAAAAATACAGAGTTTGTATGGGAGTTAAAACGGGGTTTCAAACAAGGCGGCCGTAACTAGAGCTGTCCGCTTATGAGAGTGTCCGTTAAGAGAGCTTCGACTGTATTACCTACACTCATTAGCTATGCTGGACATTCATGTTCCAGTGGTGATTGTCGCCCGGGTTCGCCGTTCGACTCGTGGAAGCGGCATCTTCCGCGCGGTTTTTGTTTCTTTTTCTTTCTTTTCTCTTTTTCAGCTTTTTTTAACAAGTATTATTAATGTTATCAATGGTTGAGTTGTAAAGCAACTTTGCAATTTTAAAGGGATAATGTTTATAGGATTCTATGGATATTCACTGCAAAGAAATAGACTCGAACATCATGATGAGCGCAATGCTTGTGATGAAAGAAGGACAGATTTCTCTCAGTTCTTTTGTTTAGCGCTAAATTTGGGATACATACTGTAGTTTTGCAGGCCCGAGTTAAGGCTAATTGCAGGCTCTTGCTTGGATTATAAATGGAGAGCAGGGTAATGGGCTCTGTGGAGGGTTATCTTTATTATCCAGTGATGTTCACGAAATCTTATCGTTAAAATCACGATTCACGGACGACAACTTCAGTAGATCACGCGTCACAGTAAATGTGTAATTCACGAATCAAGGCTGTATTTCATCTGTTTTTCAGATGCGAAACCCCTTCATGCACCTGTATGGCATTCTATTTTTCAGATTGAAGCTAAATTGTAACCCAAGAAAAGTGTTTGGTTAACCCCTTCCCCACCTTGCCCTTTGCCAGCTTTTCCTGCATAGATAAACCACCCAAATTACTTTGGTAATGGAACACTGGTTTTTTCGGGCGATCCGCAGATGCGCAAAATCTTTGCGCGCGCTACAAGAGGAGACGCTATCCTAAGGCAACTTGATCACACGGTCTGCTTAGGTTTCTTGGTCAAAAGGTCCGCCGTCCAGTATTTGAAATCGCCAAAAGAAAACACAGGTACACGTTTCGAACGTGCAACTTGTTTCCTGTTATCCAAACTAAAAGGCATTTTAAAAAATCGCCGCGGATAACTGGGAACGAAATTGCCGAGTCAAAGTGACAAGCCGTGTCTTGACCGGGCCACATGGCACCCTCATATTCAATGTTCAACTACTATAGCTTTATTTTATGAAGCAGTGGAATTTTCAAGCTCAAAAGATGTATGCATGCAGTAACGACTTCTCTAAGCAATCACGCACGAACTGAAATAGATGCTCAACATGTGGCGAACTGGGCATTCTTTTGAGGAGCTAGGAGAACATAAAAGGCGATTAAAAAATTATGTGGCGACAAACTACAGATGGATGTCTACTGTGGAGAGACTTCTTCCCCTCCCACGCAGTCCTTTACTTTACATCGCCATATTTTTCCTCGCACGCCGTGTTTCTGTTCTCCTAAAATGAGGTAAGGCAACCTGGAAGTAGCACGAGCCACATGGAGACCAGAGATAAAATAAACAAGAAGGAAAATCCTCCGTCTTCCGTCCATCGTGAACTAAGGCTACTGTCAGGGCTTCCAATTTTGAAACAGTCACTAGTCAGTTTTGAAACGGTCACCAACCTCACCCCCCCCCCCCCCCCCAAAAAAAAAGCCGTCTTTACATATGGGTTATTGGCCAAGCGTGAGGTCAAGATGGCGGGATATTGGCCAAGTTTTTTTTTTGCGTGTTTATGGACCGAGACGAAGTCGACGTCGATAAACACGCAAAAAAAGAACGAGGCCAATATCCCGCCATCTTGACCGAACAAGCGTGGTCAATAAAGGATTTATTATATGACTCAAAGGACGCTATTACGGGCAGTAAAACGCGGGACGAACGGGCTATCCCAAGCGGTCAAGATGACTCCATCTTGACCTCGCGGGTAGCCAATCACAGCAGAATTGATTCATCTTGACCGCTGAAAGAGCCAGTCATATAATAAAGGATGCTATTCCACCGAAAGGACTGAAAGGCTCCTGGGTATAAGGCCTTCCCTTGGGGAGGTGGATGAAGAATGGATAGGGAGGAGGGAAGATAAGAGGAGAACTTGGCTGCCCCCTCCCGTCCAGAACAGCTTGATGTTTAGATTGTCCACATCCGTACCCCTTGCATGACTGCTTATTGCAAGATTCTGCCGACAGTTTACACTTTTCCTTTGACAGAGCTGAGTACAAAGTGACGGGTATTGTCAAAAAAAAAAATGATGACGCAACAGCTCAAGGACCGTTATTTATCACAGTTGTCTGGAAATGCACGCGCAAAAAACCATAACATACTTTATTCAGGAAATACAAATTATAATGAAGAAAAATACCTCCTGAAAGGGGAAATCGTGAGGTTTTCCCGATATGATGAAACAATGTTCCCAACTAAAGATTGCTAAAATCTAAAACAATTGTATAAATTCTAAACTATTTAGAAATTTAGGTTAATGTTCATGTAAGATTTCGAAATAGAGTTACTGAACCAGCACAGTTTGTATAACGTGTTTTGGTAAGCTATTCCACTTGTCAGCCATGCGTATGAAAGAAAAGTATTCAAAGAAATTGCAAATGGCTACTTTAACATAAAATGATAACCACCCTTTCCATCGACTTGTATTGAGATGTGAAAGTGAGGGCGTATAGTGGTTGTCCCAATTCGTTTGTTTTGTTTTTCAGACGTTTGGCTAATGTATGATTGTTATTGTGGGACATCTTCAGGGCACAAAGCAACAGCTGTGTGACGATCAACCTCTTTCTGCAGTTGTTTTGCTTTGGCTGACACGACTCCCGCATTGCAAAGCATTGTGGGAACGTCTACTTTACGCACGAGATCTATTAGCGTTTACAAATGATTTGTCGAGTGTATTATTGTAGGGGTAACAACTTACCTTCTGGATTCGGACACTCGGGGGTTTATTTCCGAATGAGTCCTACTTAGAGGAAAAGATTTGAAGAACCAGATTAGATTCAGATCCCTTGCACGAAAGCAGGTTAGCAAAGTTTTTCTTAAACTCGCCAGAGAAGTATATTTTAAGGAGAAGGAAAATGGTGGCACTATAACTAGTGCAGGGCTTAAGTTTGAATTAAGGAGTTAGCATCGTTTGAAAGTTAAGTTTGTAGCTATCTTTGTTGTACATAGCTCTGCAAAAAAGCAACAATTCACCTTTCTAGTTCGAGTTGCAAAGTAACAGACAGAGATGACAACGCATAAACAGAAAAAATATCTGCAAGGACACGTGCCTCCTTTGACCTTAATAGAACTACAAACCTTAATGGTCTCCGTTGTACTTCGGAGTAAAGTTTCAGTCGCAGTTTAATAGAGTTTCAAACATTTTAAAAGCGAACAATGTACTCTAAACCTTAAGAAAAAGAATCGAATACGAGTACATATATAGCCAGAGCAAGCGTGGTTCAACTGATTGCTTAGTCATAACTCATTTGTGTTGTAGCCTTAAGATATTTTACTGTCGTCAATTCGGACCTGAAATAGAAACAAATTTGAAAAATGACGCGTGTAGTGACGTTAGTAAGTAAAATACCTTGGTAACTATGAATACCCGGAAATGAAAAGCAGTCAACATGTGGGAAAATAACGAGATCTTCAGTGGCATTAAATATTGGTAAATGTCTTAAATCAAGCCGTAAGGTATGTATCAAAGTATCCATGAATCTTTTTAGTTAGTGGTCCAGCGACGAGGTTGTAGTCTGTGTTCATCCATATCACATGTTAAATATTCAAAGCTGCCAGCACAGTTTTCATTTGTCCAATTCAATCGCTGAATAGTGGTAAGTTCAATTCACAGCAGACATAATTTGATCTTTTCAGATTCTTAACTGTTTCACTGGTAACTTAAGGCGTGGGTAAAATCCCAATTCCTAATCATAAAAATCCGAGTCATTAAATTCTAAAACGATTTGCTATCCATAAAATCCTCAATCTAAATACTAAAACTTCTTTTCATCATTATCATCATCATCGTCATCATCATCATCATCATTATTATTATTATTATTATTATTATTATTATTATTATTACTATTATTGTTGTTGTTGTTGTTGTTGTTGCATGTAAATCTAGAATTGCATGAGATACATTGCCTCCAGATTCTCAGTGTTTTTAGTTTGACAACGATAGAGTAATGGAAGCTTGATAAGTTTTGAGGCCATGTAACTTCTAAACTGTCGTGGTCCATGATTTCCATGAAGCACGGCATATTTCATATAAATTTCGGCTCAAGCCTAGGTGTAAAATAACTATTCCCATAGAGAAATCCTACTTTTTTCTGCAAAGGTGCTTCCATGAGTCATTTAGGAGGTTTCTCTGACCATATGTCGAATCCCAAGCCGTTCGGTAAGCGTTTTCATTCTCAAACACTGAGCATTCAGAAATATCCATCGATCGGCGTAAACAATGTACTTATTACCCATACTCATTAGCTATGCTGAACATTCATGTTCCAGTGGTTATTGTCGCCCGGGTTCGCCGTTCGACTCGTGGAAGCGGCATCTTCCGCGCGGTTTTTGTTTCTTTTTCTTTCTTTTCTCTTTTTCAGCTTTTTTTTTTAACAAGTATTATTAATGTTACCAATGGTTGAGTTGTAAAGCAATTTTGCAATTTTAAAGGGATAATGTTTATAGGATTCTATGGATATTCACTTCAAAGAAATAGACTCGAACATCATGATGAGCAATGCTTCTGATGAAAGAAGGACAGACTTCTCTCAGTTCTTTTGTTTAGCGCTAAATTTGGGATACATACTGTATTTTTGCAGGCCCGAGTTAAGGCTAATTGCAGGCTCTTGCTTGGATTATAATTGGAGGCAGAGTAATGGGCTCCTTTGGAGAGGGTTATCTTTATTATCCAGTGATGTTCGCGAAATCTTATCGTTAAAATCACGATTCACGGACGACAACTTCAGTAGATCACGCGTCACAGTAAATGTGTAATTCACGAATCAAGGCTGTATTTCATCTGTTTTTCAGACGCGAAACCCCTTCATGCACCTGTATGGCATTCTATTTTTCAGATTGAAGCTAAATTGTAACCCAAGAAAAGTGTTTGGTTAACCCCTTCCCCACCTTGCCCTTTGCCAGCTTTTCCTACATAGATAAACCACCCAAATTACTTTGGTAATGGAACACTGGTTTTTTCGGGCGATCCGCAGATGCGCAAAATCTTTGCGCGCGCTACAAGAGGAGGCGCTATCCTAAGGCAACTTGATCACACGGTCTGCTTAGGTTTCTTGGTCAAAAGGTCCGCCGTCCAGTATTTGAAATCGCCAAAAGAAAACACAGGTACACGTTTCGAACGTGCAACTTGTTTCCTGTTATCCAAACTAAAAGGCATTTTAAAAAATCGCCGCGGATAACTGGGAACGAAATTGCCGAGTCAAAGTGACAAGCCGTGTCTTGACCGGGCCACATGGCACCCTCATATTCAATGTTCAACTACTATAGCTTTATTTTATGAAGCAGTGGAATTTTCAAGCTCAAAAGATGTATGCATGCAGTAACGACTTCTCTAAGCAATCACGCACGAACTGAAATAGATGCTCAACATGTGGCGAACTGGGCATTCTTTTGAGGAGCTAGGAGAACATAAAAGGCGATTAAAAAATTATGTGGTGACAAACTACAGATGGATGTCTACTGTGGAGAGACTTCTTCCCTCCCACGCAGTACTTAATTTACATCGCCGTATTTTTCCTCGCACGCCGCCTTTCGGCAACCTGGAAGGAGCACGAGCCACATGGAGACCAGAGATAAAATAAACAAGAAAGAAAATCCTCCATCTTCCATCCATCGTGAACTAAGGCTACTGTCAGGGCTTCCAATTTTGAAACAGTCACTAGTCAGTTTTGAAACGGTCACTAATCCCACTCCCCAAACCCCCCCCCCCCGCCGTCCCCCCCCCAAAAAAAAACAAAACAAAAGCCGTTTGTACAGGATGTTATTCCACCGAAGGACTGAAAGGCTCCTGGGTATTAGGCCTTCCCTTGGGGAGGTGGGTGAAGAATGGATAGGGAGGAGGGAAGATAAGAGGAGAACTTGGCTGCCCCCTCCCGTCCAGAAAAGCTTGATGTTTAGATTGTCCACATCCGTACCCCTTGTATGACTGCTTATTGCAAGATTCTGCTGACAGTTTACTCTTTTGCCTTGACACAGCTGAGTACAAAGTGACGGGTATTGTCAAAAAAACATGATGACGCAACAGCTCAAGGCCCTTTATTTATCAGAATTTTCTGGAAATGCACGCGCAAAAAACCATAACATACTTTATTCAGGAAATACAAATTATAATGAAGAAAAATACCTCCTGAAAGAGGAAATCGTGAGGTTTTCCGATATGATGAAACAATGTTCCCAACTAAAGATTGCTAAAATCTAAAACAATTGTATAAATTCTAAACTATTTAGAAATTTAGGTTAATGTTCATGTAAGATTTCGAAATAGAGTTACTGAACCAGCACAGTTTGTATAACGTGTTTTGGCAAGCTATTCCACTTGTCAGCCATGCGTTCGAAAAAAAAGTTCTTAAAGAAATTGCAAATGGCTACTTTTACATAAAATGATAACCACCCTTCCATCGACTTGTATTGAGATGTGAAAGTGAGGGCGTATAGTGGTTGTCCCAATTCGTTTGTTTTGTTTTTCAGACGTTTGGCTAATGTATGATTGTTATTGTGGGACATCTTCAGGGCACAAAGCAACAGCTGTGTGACGATCAACCTCTTTCTGCAGTTGTTTTGCTTTGGCTGACACGACTCCCGCATTGCAAAGCATTGTGGGAACGTCTACTTTAAGCACGAGATCTATTAGCGTTTACAAATGATTTGTCGAGTGTATTGTTGTAGGGGTAACAACTTACCTTCTAGATCCGGGCACTCGAGGGTTTATTTCCGAATGAGTGCTACTTAGAGGAAAAGATTTGAAGAACCAGATTAGATTCAGATCCCTTGCACGAAAGCAGGTTAGCAAAGTTGAAGGAAAATGGTGGCACTATAACTAGTGCAGGGCTTAAGTTTGAATTAAGGAGTTAGCATCGTTTGAAAGTCAAGTTTTTAGCTATCTTTGTTGTACATAGCTCTGCAAAAAAGCAACAATTCACCTTTCTAGTTCGAGTTGCAAAGTAACAGACAGAGATGACAACGCATAAACAGAAAAAATATCTGCAAGGACACGTGCCTCCTTTGACCTTAATAGAACTGCAAACCTTAATGGTCTCCGTTGTACTTCGGAGTAAAGTTTCAGTCGCAGTTTAATAGAGTTTCAAACATTTTAAAAGCGAACAATGTACTCTAAACCTTAAGAAAAAGAATCGAATACGAGTACATATATAGCCAGAGCAAGCGTGGTTCAACTGATTGCTTAGTCATAACTCATTTGTACACTTGCCTTAAAGGATTTTACTGTCGTCAACTCGGACCTGAAATAGAAACAAATTTGAAAAATGACGCGTGTAGTGACGTTAGTAAGTAAAATACCTTGGTAACTATGAATACCCGGAAAAGAAAAGCAGTCACAATGTGGGAAAATAACGAGATCTTCAGTGGCATTAAATATTGGTAAATGTCTTAAATCAAGCCGTAAGGTATGTATCAAAGTATCCATGAATCTTTTTAGTTAGTGGTCCAGCGACGCGGTTGTAGTCTGTGTTCATCCATATCACATGTTAAATAATCACAGCTGCCAGTAGAATTTTCGTTTCTCTAATTAAACCGCTGAATGGTGGTAAGTTTAATTCTCAGCAGACACAATTTGATCTTTCCAGGTTCTTAACTGTTTCGCTTATAACTTAAGACGTGGGCCTGCTCTAATTTTACCCCAAAAGTTAAGGTGAGTGGGCTGTCTATGCTTTAAACACGAAGAGAATTATCCGGCAAGCCTTTTAACGAGAGAAGGCCTCAGTGGCTTGGTTATTGTGTTGAAATAGAACGAGTTGCGTACTTAATTGTTTAAGGTATGGTTAGTGTTAACCCTAAAATCTACCCCTATTTTCAAGCCAACGTTTTAAAAATCTACTTAAGTACAAGACAGTAGGCAAACCCACATCATATTTTAATCCAAAATTAGAGGTAAAAATCTTTGTCAAATTTAAGATCAACGTGATTTGAAAACGAGATTGAAAACAAATGCTATTTAGGTCGTACATAGGATAGGTACCTATAGACCTTGTAGCAGGGACTGTGCACTATCTTGTAGCTGTCTTTCCTCCATAGGAGTTGTCTTTCAGACAACAGTTCTTGAAGTAGTGACAAGTTATCGGCTTCTATTAAGTTTGAGCAAATTTTACTTTTTTTTGCGTATTTCTTAAAACTTTGTTTCTGTAAACACATACATGGTAACACTATAGTTTAGTTATTATTATCACTGCTTATTTACCCCTGGTGAGGTTAACACTTCGGCGTTATTACACAGCAATTTATCTCGGGCACCATCGCCACATGTGTTTATACCGGTTATCTTTGCAAACGATGTTTCAAAACGCACGTTTTTCAACCAAAATGTTTCCGTTTTCACTCGCCGAGTTTCGCTGTCAACATGAAAACAATCGAAAACAATACTTTCCAGTGGCCTCCAATGTAATTTCAAAAACCACGGGATTCGCTTATTTCTAAGGTCCACATATAAACTGAAAGGATCCGAGAAGTCTCCACTTTGGCCAGTGCTGTTTGAAAATCTCTATTTTCGGATTACCTTCGTGCTTATACGAGTGGCATGGAGGCTAAACTAGACATAAAAATCTACTTTTCCCAATCAAAACGATAAAACGCTGATACTTCGGACATCTATGTATGGACGGGGCCTGATCAGGGGTTCTTTCTCTCATTGCGGTTCTTTGGTTTAGCTTCTGTGTGGAAGGCGATCCTCTGTTATACGTCTTCTTTCTGTTTCGGGAAGAAATGTGCGAGGCAGGAAGGAAATAAGAGATGTTCATAATTAGGGTGATTTGAGTTTGATGAAATCGTGAAGTGTGACCATTCAAATCAAAGCTACTGAGCAGTGCTTTTCAATTACTTTTGAGTTGTTCAACTAACCTGCCGTGTGACCAATCATAAGGCAAAGACTGATGAGCAGTGCTTTTCTTCGTTGAGTATATCATGCGATACAAGGATAAGGATCCTCAGGTTTAACCATTGAAATGAAAGCTACTAAGCAGCACCTTCCTGTGGCGCTGTTCTACTCAACCTCGTTCCCAGGGTCTTCTTCCCGCCCCGCTGAGGGAAGCAGGAAGAGGAGAGACTCTGGGGACGAGGCTGTGTTCTCCTAAGTAGTACCTTGCCTGTGGCGCTGTTTTGTTATTCTATGCGGAGTGATTATAACGTTTGAAGCTGTGGCTCCTAGGATGTGCTCGCATGGTGTTCGTTACGGTATGTAGGGATCGACCGAGCGGAACCTTTCAGAAGTAAGATGGTTGTAGAGTTTTAGTTGTTCAAGAAAATCCACAGTTAATCTCCGATCAAACATTTTCATCCAACATCGTGTTGGAAGAGCAAGTTTGACCGTTTAGCCTCCTCTCTTAATTAACTTTGCTTTGTGACCATTCAAGTGAAAGCTACTGAGAACTGCTTTCCTGTGGTGCTGTTTATTATGCTGTACAAGGCGGTTCTAACTTTTGAGTCTGTGGATGAAATCCTAAAGTGTGACCATTCAAATGAAAGCTACTGAGCAGTACTTTCCTGTGGTGCTGTTCATTATACTGTACATGGTTCTAACTTTTGAATCTGTCGATGAAATCTTGAAGTGTGACCATTCAAATGAAACCCACTATGAAGCAGTACTTTCCTGTGATGCTGTTTATTTTGCTGTACAAGATGGTTCTAAGTTTTGAGTCTGTGGATGAAATCCTGAAGTGTGACCGTTCAAATAAAAGCTACTGAGAAAAATTTTTTCGGGAAAAAAGATGTAGGCTAACATGTTCGAAACACGAATTTAACTGATGAAATCCGAGTGTGTGATCATTCAAGTTTTGAGTTTAATTGAGTTTAATTTAGCCAGAGAACACGTGTTCTTGTTTTAAACCGTACCACTGCTCTAAACTCTAAACTCCGAGTGAAGACTGCTATAACAAAGTCACGACAACTCAGTTTTTCGAAGGAGGCACTGAGTACCACAGCCAGCATCAAACGAAATTTACGGGAGAAAACAATGTATTGTACAACTGAATGAAAACCAACGACAAAACGCAGCTCAGAATTTGATTTACTGTTTAGTTCTCTTTACATATTACGCAAACAAAATGTTTCCTGATCACCCGGAAAAAAAAATACCACTTGTTATTTTGTTTTATGGATAACTAATGTAATTTTTTACGGTTAAAGTTAACAAACGTTTTCGTGGCTTTTTGTTACGCTTGCGGTTCAGCCGAAACATATGGTCTGGTGTCGCTTTGTCGCTCGTTTACGAGTCTGTCTCTTGTTTCGTTAGGGGAAAATGTCGCTGTCCCAAAGGAAACAAAAAGGGAATGGAAAGTGAATTGTCGCTGTCGCAAACTGTCGCGCTTTTTTATTTTGCCAATGTCTGTCGATTGTCGGTGTTTTGGGAGAAGAGTGTCGCCTGTTTTCGGAGCCATGTCGCTTGTCGCTTCTACCCATTGGGAGGCCTCAAAGACGGTCGGTTAAGAAGTTTCAAATATCTTGTTTTTAACTGGCTTACCATGGACATCGTCTGTACGTTTGTCTATGTTTTCAAATGGCTATTTTTGTTCGGAAATTATTCTTCCGAAAGGCGATCTTCAGGCTTTTTACAGCTGGTTTAAACAATATTGACACGATGACGTGGTGTCTATATCTTCTACTGAGTTCAGCTGGGATCGGCTGCCTCGTAGGTCTTCAAGTGAAACAGGAACAGCACGTGCACCATGGTTCGACCATTTCAATAGTCTCTACTTATTTTATTCTCTTTCAAACAGGGGATAGCAAGCATGCCACGGTACTGGGCCGTAGCTAGACGAAAATTGTTACCGAGGCAATGCCGGTAAAAAGAAAAAAAAAGCACCTCTTTAGGATTCATTTATTACTTTTCAGTGTATAGCATCTTACAGGAACCTCATGCTTATGCAACTGTGAAACTAGAGAACCTGTTAATATCTTTCGTAAGACTCACAATAAGGAACAAAAATATCGTAAATTCAGCATTTTTACTATGGCAAGTGAGTCGGTTCTCCTCATACTGGCTACAGCTCTGCCTATAGAAATGCTAAGAATTACATTGGCCAATTTCTGGCGGGACCATATGGAGACTGAATTAATTCACTGCAATTGTGTTCTTTTTCTCGTATTAGGAACACGACTTGAATAACAATTATACGTTTTTCGAATACGGTTGTGAAAAAATAATTCCTTTGCGGACGGCACGTAACCTAGTTAACAAACATTAGAAAAAGAAACCAATCAACAAACAAACATCAACCGCTAATGGTGACATTAAACACCGTTTTTATGAAACAGAACTGAAAAGGGACGTGGATCAAGTACCATTAATAAATTATTAATCAGCTTGTCTTTTAACTCCAAACCCCACGAAATTTGCCTGAACACTTGCTATAGCTACCCACGCTTTTGCAGTCTTTCGTCTGTGCTTCTGATTTTGTGAATGGCATTTTATCAAGTGTGACCATTCAAGTGAAAGTTACTGTTCTGCTCTGCTTTGGTGGTGCTGGTTATTGCGCCGGATAAGGTGGCTTTAGAGTCTGCGGCTAAAAGCCCATAAGGTGACCATTCATATGAAAGCTACTGAGCTGTACTTTCCTGTGCTGCTGGTACATTGTACAGAAGAAGGTGGTTCTAACTTTTGATCAGCTGTAGGTGATATCCTAAAGTGTGAGCATTTGAATAAAAGCTGGGCAGTGGAACCGTCTCTTTTCTATGTGATTCCAGTTTTGAGTTTCTGTATACACACCCTCTGAAATGTCGTTGAGTCGTTCAAGCGAAAGCTACCGAGGAGATCCTTCCTTTTATAAATTTACTATATTACTATTTATCATGCTTTACATACCAGGTGGCTCTACATTTTGAGTGCCGCTGTTCGTTCTTCGATATGTTCATCGTTTTTTATATCGTAAAAAGTAAATTCCGTCATGGGAGCAAATTCTGTATTGTCAACTCGCGATGACAAAGCAGAACTGTATAAAAACCGCGTCACTATTTCTGATCATGATTGTTTGGTTCCCTTAGAGCGAAACCTCCCGCAATAACGTGAATCAAAACACTCAGCTGCTATCGCAATAATTTCTATGGTCACATCCCGCGCAAATGAAATGGAAATCGAGTTAGGTCCCCGCACGGACATGCCACATCTCATGTCCATTAAATTCTGCTTCCCAAGGTTCAGTCTCATAGCGTTAAGGGATTTAAAACTTCGGATAAGCCTTGTGCAGTTTGGTGCTCGATCCGATAAGTGGTTCTGCGGTTTTGTTGCGGGTAAGAAGTTGAAATTTTATTTCAATAAAAAGAATAGCGATCGAGCGTACTAAATAAGGGTGCTGAACCAACATGGCGCCATGGGCGCCAATGGCCTGGATCGACAGCCTAAAAAACTGATCGATACAATTACTTAAAAAGCATTGCTCATTTTAGTATGTTTGTGTGATGAAGATTGTACGTAGGAATTTCCGTTAGAGTTTTTAAGGAGAAAAAGGAATTTTTCGAGCAAAAATTTATTGGCGGTGAGGTTTTATTCACGCGTGTCTTTGACGTCAAAAGACGTCATTACGGATGATTCAGAGCCATATATATGCAAAACGAGTGTAAGTGCGTATTCTTTTTAATAATTTAATCATGAAAAGAATTGAAAAAATTGTATATATAATCCCTCCTTTGTTTCGGAGTCGTAAAGTTTACAACATTTAGAACTTTAAAAACGTTTTGTTTGCCAGCGTTTATAGGCTGATCTTAGTTCACATTGACTAAATTTTAATTTTATGGGGAAAAAAAAAGGTAATGATTATAAAACAAAAAGCTAGCAGATGGTTGGTTGATTAGTTGACCTAACGTCAAACGAAGCATAAAGCACTCAACAATTTTCTCTTAATACACAAACACTAATGAAGAATATTTTAAAGGCACCTGTTAATTATAGAATTGTCTGACTTTTTATTTCAAACTTACAGTCACCAAAGAGCATCAGTTTGGTCATAGTTTGTCACACTTCCGCACGAAATACCCACTACTCTTTTGAGGTAAGTCCTTGTTTTTCGTTCTCCAATCAAATTGCATCAGAAAATTTATTAATGGTTCAGTGTTGTCAAGCTAACGCAAAATAGTGCGCTGCGTTTATTTATGGCCAATACACGGTTTCCTGTTGTTCAGTGTGCTACGTTGACGTATATAAAGGCTTCATACCGCAGGTTTTTATTTTATACGTGGGTAGATTCATGAGTTAGCAATTCAAGGAGCCACAGACTTTTAGACAACGATGTTGAAGTTGTTCGGTATAAACACCATTCAAAAAGTCAACGGGTATGAAGCGGCCACAGTGGAAATTTGGAGAAGGGATTTAGGATAAAGAAGCGGAAA
Source organism: Pachyseris speciosa (assembly GCA_016490735.1). Taxonomy (NCBI): domain Eukaryota; kingdom Metazoa; phylum Cnidaria; class Anthozoa; order Scleractinia; family Pachyseridae; genus Pachyseris; species Pachyseris speciosa. Next base: position 177,663 of record JAEMWC010001345.1, read on the forward strand.
TTTTAACAGCTGTGGTGGACATAGAAAGTCTGGTTTTTTTTAAGCTGAGAATAAACTGTGATGAGTCAGACAAAACAATCAAACAGGAGGTGTGAATAACACGATCCATAGCAGGTTGTTTTGCGACACAAGTGAGTTGACACTCTCTGTCTTTTACTTATGAACAGCTCCGCCATTGCTGAGACAGTCATAAGTAAGACCTGAAATAGTGTCGTGCGAAGTTACGACCCTTTGTCTGAATGCTTTGTCTTCATGTTGTTATTTGGCGTTAATTTTTACTCGACTTTTTTCCTGTTTACGGTCCTTTGAGGTGTGTGTGTAATCACCCCCTGGAAGCTGTAGCTTTCTCTTTACTTCCAGGGGGCAGCTCTCAAGCGGAAGTGAGGTCACGCAAGTTGTTGTATCACGTGGCCACATAAAATAATGGCGGACATTATGCAGCTTGTGATCGACTTTACGAAGAAGATGCCATGAAGAAGATGGCTTGGAGGAGATCGTACGATTTTACTCCGCGAGTAGAAGAAAATGAGTTTGATTCATCGGACGAGAGTGACTCTGAAGGAGGAACCGAATCGCTCAAGTTGTATCACCGAAGGAAATCCACTGTGACTGCTGTAAGGTCCAGGGTAAGTTTTGCTCGGTTTTGCTGCTGCAAATATTTGTAAATCGGTAAAAAATGCACAACATTTTTCAAGTTAAAAGCCACACTAGCATTTTGTTGTGCTCATAAAAATTCTCTAGGGTTCCTTAAAGGCTTTGTTGTCTCGACTTTTTACTGCCAGAATTAATAATTTGTAGTTTTGTTCTGTTTACAAAACATAGCCTGATATGCTATGGTCGTTTTCGGTATAAGTTCTTAAGCTAAGTCTTTTATTCATTGTACTAGATCAGCTTACATCAACCACATGCTTTTGAACTCGTTGTTGGCATAGGAATTGCTCCAAACTTAATTGAAAGGCGAATATTTTGAAATATTTGTTCCTTCATTGTCTCGATGAACGAAATCTGATTTAAAGCAAAATATTCAGAGTAAGTAATTTCGCTATTAATTTTTGTGTCTAGTGACTTCAAGTGCGACTTTCGGTTACCTGGAGCCTATAAATATTAAATCGCATTTTACTTTGTTTTATATAAATATATTTGAAAAGGAATTTTGGTTTAAATTCCGCAGTCCTTCGTTATTTTTGGCGTTAAAATGAAATGTAATACTTACGTACTCCTCCATGTATGACTAAAAGTTGATATTCAATCTACTGTTTCTGCACTGTTTCCTTGACAAAATACCGCGAGGAGTGAGATCGCCATTATCAATCTATTTTTATAACTTTCATTGGGTGATTTTAAGTGGACTATGTGTATTTCGTTGCCCCTGGTTTTAGGATAAGGAACTTAATAAACTTGCGTCGGTTTATAATTTCTCGGCAAAGAGAGTTTTTTATGAGCGAACCGCTAGCATCATACACCTGTGATCTCTCGGGGTGATTTCTGTGAATAACTGCTGTAATTCTTGAGGCTTTTCGTCACGGGTGATTGGATATGTCTAATTTATCATATCCATATAGAGCTGAGAAAAAATTCGCGTTTTATTGTATGCCAACAGACATGGATTTATTCTGCATTTGTTTTCTAGACTCTATTATAATGAACACCCATCAAACGGTTTCTTTACAATTATTTACTTTTCAATCATTGCTTGTGACACCACTAGATTGCATATTTAATTCCACGAGCGGTGAATGAAGATCTTTCCTTGTTCTTCCTCACCACTTTACGGCTAAATGGCAGAATTCGCCAGCGAAAAGGTCCAGATAAATATTGTTTTCTGTTCAAAATATTTTAGTTTAGCCAGGACTTATCTTAAATGGAATTTTTCTCATACAGTAATTATCGTTTGGAACATTAATACAAAGACAACTTGTGTGTTATTTTCAGAGCTGCATAAAAGAGGGATTTTTGTCTAAACAGACTGGCTCATTCCAGGTGAGGAATATATATTGAAATACACCAAAATTAAAGATAATGTAGCTAAAAATATCATTAATACAATATGAGGTTCTATTTAAGTATACATGTATAAACTTTCCTTGAAATTTTATTTTCTGTTTTTATGTAGCAAAGAAAGGTAATGATTTATTTAAATATCACTCACAGTGGTCTGTTCAATTTTGGGGAGAAATGTTTGATTTGCTAAGTATAAGTGTTGATGGAATTGAATTATCTGTGCAGATAAAAATATTAAACCATACCGAAACAAATTAGCAAAATATGTTCTAACAAACGGGAATTTTTAGTGGGCTATCTATGTTCTGTTTTTCTCGTACCTTAGTTAATAATTTCACTCTTAATTGGGATTTAAATCCTGGTTGGAAGAAAGACATCAATTATTGATGTCTTTCTTCCAACCAGGATTTAAATCCCAATTAAGAGTGAAATTTCAGAAAATTTAGCTAGATGGAGTTAAGTTTCAAAATGAATACAAATGGAAATCCCCAAGGATCTGTTTTTCTGGTTGGTGTAGCGATGAGGGGAATATTTTTATTAATCATTATTAAATTATTATTTTGTTGTTCCAAAAAAATTCTGCACCCCTCGTCCTGAAATTGAGTTTACCCCCTCCCCACCCCTGTGAAAAGGCCAATTTATCTTCATACTTTCCCTTGAAAATGTGGGTGTTTTGATTTCTCGCAGACATTCCAGGGATCCTGCAAAGGGGAGGGGGTGGATTGAAGAGGGCATAAAGTTAGTTGAATCTGGAAGCACACAATTAAACCTTAAAAAAAATTGTTTTGAAAATCATTTAATGTAGTTGAGTCTCTGAAGACAGGGATTTTTTAAACTTATGAGAGCACAAGAGCATTTCCTCTTCTTTCAGTTAGCTTCTGATATACATATGCAGATGCTGAGTGAATAAATATATTTGTTGTAGTGTCCAGACCTTGCTGTGCACACAAGATGAATTATGTAAATTATAATAATTAATGTGTGTTTATTGTTTTATTGATCCTTAAATTTGAATGCAAATGCACATATATTATTATTATAATTATTATTATTATTATTATTATTATTATTATTATTATTGTTATTATTATCTGACAATTTTAAAAGACATTGACCCCTTTGGTAAGAGCATGAAAAAGAAGTATAGGGTGAAACACTTATTTGCAGCTTTTTTCACATTCGTGTTGAGTGCTGGGTCATTAGCATGCTCTACACTCCCACGAGGTGTACTCATGTTTCAGTGAAAAGGCACACAAGCTAATTTACGAAATTACAGACATGGTTCTTACAAGGCTGGTCTCAGCTGGGCTTCAACTCTACCTGTCCTTATCACCCACGCATCATATATATACTGATGTGATGCGTTGTACGCTTTATAAATAAAGTAAAATAAAGTAGAAGTAGATAATTATACAGTTATGTAGTTCTTACCTGTGTTTTGTTGGGGTATTAATGTGCCTGCCAAGTTTCAGAAGATTTCTGTCTTTGCATACGGTAATCAGAATTTCAAAAAATGTTGCAATGATTTCCAGACATTGAAGAAATGTCTGAAGATGACTCAATGATACGCAAACACTTTTAAGACAAGAGATGTACTTTTTTCTATCAGTGCCACAGGCATACTCAGAAAAAGAAAGTCCACGTTCTCCCAGCTGGGGTTGAACCACTGATTTTCCGATTCCTAGTTTCTATGCTCTACCACAAGTATTGTGAAGGAGCCCAGGGAGATTGGCCATTAAGTGACAAAAATCCTGCATACTGTCAGAAATGCTTATACAGCTGTAGGTGGCAAATGGGTTTATGAGAGAAAGTGTGATATTAATACATTGTAAGGCAGGTGAATAAATGAAAGATCTGTCCAACTGTTATTCAGTATGGTCTTTCTTTCTATTTTCCAGAGATGGAAAAGAAGATATTTCAAACTGATAGAAGGGAACAAGCTTTATTATGCCAAATCAAATGAGGTGTGAAAGGCTCATTTCAATGCATTCCTGCAAACCATAATGTTATAGTTTTATGTTAATTTAATAATCTTCTTTTTTCATATCTTCTCCATCCTTCTACCATGTGCTTAACCTTTTTGTCACTAATGATTTCTTGCCAGGAAACAATATTCACTGAAATTGACCTTCAAGATTTTAGTGTGGCAGCATCTGGAATAAAAAATGACAACAACTGCTTCACGGTTAGTGTAATTTTAAACCATGGACTTATTGTGTGGTCTAGAAAATGTACTACAGGTTGATTTTTTTGCTTAAATTGAGTCCTGAACAATCAGATAGAAGATCAAACTTCAAGAAAATTAAATTTATTGTAAATAAATTTAAATTTATAGAAAATGTTTACATAATGAATTTTGTTAGGAGAAAATTCAATTTGATCTTTTTTGGAGGAGTGATAGATATATGAGTTGGCCATGCCTCCTATATCTCCACACATAAAACTGGAAAGGGAGGCAAAAGAACCCACACTATGATCGTAAAGCAGGGGTTTCAATAAGTTTTGAAATAGCCATCTCAGCTATGTAACTAAATTAGGCGGCAACCTGGTGAATTGTTTTAATAATTTGAGTGAAAATACAGACAAAGTAGGCGGTGGTAAGAGGTAAATTCTGACAAAGAAGGCAGCGATTTTTGCCGGTTGCTGGCTTCTAATGAAACCCCTGGTAAAGAGTAGGAAGTATAGTACCTGGTGTTGTGGACATCTGACCTACTATTTGTCTATGGGTTGGGCGAGGTAACCACTTTTCCCACAAAAGCCACTAGAAGCAGGAAGGACACTGTACATGTGTGTATTTAATGGGTGTTTGCATTCCAATAATAAGTACTTTTTAATTTCTTGCAGGTCATCACAGCATTTCAAAATGTGGACCTAAGTGCTGATTCTCGCAAGGAAATGGAAGAGTGGATAAGTGCTTTAAAGTCTGTTAGCTCACAGACATCTTCAGTAAGTTTTACACTCATAATCACATATATGCAGTGGAGGTAATGCTGAAATTTAACCAAGCTAACCAACTTTAACAATAAAAAATTGCGATAAAACATTGCTTAAAAACATTTTAAGATTAAAAAATTGCTAAAAAAGCGACAACGTTTTGACGTTAGCTAAACGTCATTACGTTTAACGTCAACATATTTTGACTGATAATGACGTTTAGCTAACGTCGAAAAGTCGTCGCTTTTTTAGCAATTTTTTAATCTTAAAATGTTTTTAAACAATGTTTTTTCGCAATTTTTTATTGTTAAATGTTTTTCAAAATCACTTCTTGTTCGTATAACCAACTTTAAGCATAAAATAAAAAGACTTTGGTGGCCAGTTGGAATTAGCAGAAGCCAGCCTTAGTAATGGTAATGGTAATGGATTTGTACACTGTACATATCACATAGTTTCATGGCGGTTAACAATATTCTTCTCTAGGGTGATATCGGATGTCAGCCTGCAAAGACACCCGGCTGCTGCTATCAGTCCACATTTCATCTCACCCACCCACACCACCCACCCCACACATCCACACATATGAATATCATTAGATTAGGATGATATCAGATTAGAGATACAGGTAGACCACCACACTGGAACTACGTCCCCTACTCTTTTCGAACAGTGTGTGGGTTCTTTAACGTCCCACAGATTATTAGGAACAAGTGTTGTTTGACTGTGGACCTATGGTTTATCGTCCTTCTCTGAGAAGACTAGAAAGTCTAACTGTTTGTAGATGTCATTACAAAGGTAGCACTTTCTCCTCAATTATTTAAAGACCCTAAGTGTTGGTCCGGCCAGGGTTTGAACCTGCGAACCTTCCGCATGGTAGTCTGGTACTCTACCAGTTGAGCTAACCCGGTCCCCAGTACCAGTGGTCCAGCAGCAATGGTGTGGCTTCAAGACTGTTGGCATCATGCCAGTATCTCCGTGGCGTTCTGTGGCATTTTTCTTCTGCATTGATTAATTCATTGTGATGGATGTCTGGGCATTTGGGGCTTATGACTGGGTTGCAAGGATTTGCCAGCAGTGGAGAAGCAGTCCATTGGGGGACTATCTGGCTACCAAGGAGGCACCTAGATATCCCAGGCACCCATCTTGCATTATATTTTGTGTGTCAGTTATTTAGCTAGTCATTAATAAACCAGTGTGTGACAAGTGGGGTTGAGGACCATGGATGGCCCAGGGACCTCTTGTGATATATTGAACCCAAACAAGGAAAAACTGCACTAAAGTTGCCCCCTCCTCTCCATCTCACGGTGCACCTGACCACACGTTGAAAACACCTAATCCTAATGAGTTCATGCAACAGCTGTGAATGGTTGAGCAATGCTTTAAAACTTCCTGGAAATGTTTAATTGTGATTTAAATCTCCTGTGTGTAATATAATTTTAATAATGAAAATGTAATGTTACTTTTTTTCTTTCTATTTCTTTATAAATGACTGATCTGCCTAGATTAGCTAGTGCTATTTGTGGACCAGTCTAGTTTGGAAATTTTTTTGTCGCTTATATTTATGGAATAAAGTATGTGTGTACAAGGAAAATTATGAACTACACCTGTATTCGTAGTTTGAAGTATTCAAGCAAAATGCAATTTAAAATCTCAACAAATTTCACTACACTTTGTGGTAGTCAAATACAGTAAGGTACCAGAGCGATTAAGAAAAAAAATGAAAATTTTTTCAAGACACTATTTCTTTGTGTGTCCACAGCAGTCTGACCTGTTAGACATATTATCCGGAGCACACAACTGGTATTCATGTTCCCATGCGAAACCGACCTTTTGTAATGTTTGTCGAGACATGTTGTCTGGTGTCACATCAAAAGGTTTATCCTGTGAAGGTAAGTTCTGTATAATTTAGCACATTAGATAGAATCTCAAGACCATGTTACTAATTCACTCACTCTACCTGTTCACTTTTGACTCTATACAGTCACATAATTTGCATCTTTCTCACTTTGTTGCTGAACTTAAAATGAACCTTCCCTATCTATTTTAATTGTCACACACAATTCTGTTGACTTCATTGATCCTAGCAGTATACAGGATGTGTGTCATGTGTGAATCTAGCAAGTGGTGTTTGCAAATCATTAGTCTCCTTAATAAGTAGCTTAGTGGTTAGTCCACCTAAGACCAATGTATGGAAAGTCGTGGATTTGTTCGCGCAAACGCTGTCTATACCAGGGGTTTGGACTGTCTGCGACGCAGGCTAGGGTTTGATGTCATGTTGGTCTGTTCAAACATGGCATAATATTACTTTGTATTTTTGGCAATTTCTTTTGGGTTTTGCAATTGTCTTCCTTTAATTCTGATTTAAGTTAAGAAGCACAGGGATTGATTTTCAGAATAAAGTTGATGCCTTGAATATAAAAACATGCCTTCCATTTTTTCAGTCATTTTGTTCTTGGGGTCAGGAATCAGAGTCATATATGTTGTTTGTTTCTTCCAGTTTGTAGATTTAAAGTTCACAGAAGATGTGCTGTCCGTGCAAAGAACAACTGCAAATGGACAACAGTACAATCAATCAGGAGAGAAAATCACAATTTTGATGAGTCTGATCCTGTAGGTTGATATTGTATGGTAATCGCAAATTGTAGCTTATTTAGCTAAGGCTTATGTTCGTGAAGGAAAAGCTTCATAGCAGCGAGTGCTTGTGAATCATAGGACTGATATAATTTTCTGATAGAGTCTGTAACTTATCAATTGTTGTCTTGATACTTAAAAGGAAAGCTGTAAAGGAGTGATTGCTAATGTATTGCAATGTATTCTTCAATTAAGCTAGATTATGGCTAATTGGCTAATCTAATTACTTGGGTACCGAGTACTTGAAAAAATGTGTTAGATTTCAGTCTTTTTTCCTGTGCCACAATATAATTACGTGTGGCAGTTTTGATTGACCAATGCACAATGGAAGGCATGTGGCAGTGTTTTCATTGGTTAAAGCAAATCATGTAATCCAAAGGTTGAAAGCATTACATTATGCACCAGTTGTGTTGAAGTTATGTAAATTTTATCATGTAAACCATATACATAACTTTTGAATAACCTTTTCGTTTTGTTCACACAAGGACTGTGCCTTTTTTGATAGGCATTCAAAAAGAAGGAAATGAAATAAACTCCATTCTGCTTAGGGTTTTTTTCTTGGTTTCAAGTTACATAGCCAGCAGTTTTTGCAGTTTTATGCAAATTCATGGTCTGAAAGTAAAAACAGTAACAGTCACTAGCCAATTGCTTGTGGCGAACTAGCTAACAAATTTAGAAAATTCGTTGTTTTGTTTGCCAGAGGACTGTGCCATTTTGATTTGTGATGATTTAAATGATGTTGTGTGTTATTTGAACAATAGCTACATTTGTAACTCACTTCACAAGAGTCATCAGAAATTT
>JAEMWC010001346.1:0-22500 GCA_016490735.1 Pachyseris speciosa
TTAGCCACGTACTACAGTAGGCTGAACGGGCCTGCTCGCGTCGCAACTCCTTCTCGGCCGCTTTCTGGGCATCGTTGAACCTCTGGAGATCTTTCAAAATTGGACTCGGCGTGGGCTCGTTTGGGTCGGTGGGTAGCAGGCTCAGGTTCTGGCTCGAGACGCCCTTGGCCCTAAGCAGATTCTTTCTTAGTCTGATGTGTTCTTCTCGCGACCGCTGTTCTGCGGTGTATACGTTCCTCCATCCTCAGAATCTGTTTGAGGTGTCTGTGACGCAAAAAAAAGGCTCGTTGTTTTGTGACTGTGGCAACGTTTCCGTGATGGATGAGACCGAGAATGGGAAAAAACAAGCTGGTTTTGCCACTGCTTGCGTCCCCCACCAAGCATGGGACTTTATCCTTGTGTCGTTTTTAATTGTAGTTCAACAGCTTGAGAAAATCGTCGCAGAATTTTGCCACCTCATGCGGTTCAAGACTATTTTCGAGGACCTCTCTGAAGTACTTTGGGTCAGGATCTCTTGTTGGATCGAACGGGCAAAACGCTCTTGGTGACACTTTTCCAATCAGATGGTCTTGAATGGCAGCGTTCGCGAAATCTCGTTTCTTGATTGACCAACAACAGCCATTGTTGACGTCGATTAGATCATAGTCAATGATCAATGGCGCAAACAGTTCGCAAAAATGGATCTGCAAAAAGATTAATGACTTTCTTCATCTCGCGTACCAGCCTGCTTGTGAAGAATTCGTTGGTTACCAAAGTGTTGACGAACGCCCTGGCCTCGCATTTGTAGGAGTAGGTGTACTTTGAACGAGAGTCCTTCTTATAAACTTTCCCTCTGTAACTGCCATAGCCTAACCTGTTCATTGCGATGGCAATGTCGTTAACAAAAACTGTCAGTTGTCTGAAAGCATTTTTGATTCCGCATTAGGTTCCTCGGATGAATTCGATGGCTCTAAACTCCCACCAGCCTTAGCAAAGCCAAATTTATCGACGCGCAAACCAGCTCCAATGAGTTTATCAATTGCTTTTCCTAAGGGTAACTCAAAGTGTGGGTTGATACAAGTCAGTCGAACAACACTCTCGGTACCGCATTCGTCTAGGTCTTGCGATGATAGCATTTCCACGCCACCAGTACTTTCAAGCTCTTTTGCGAAGCTACTTCTGTAGGAACACTGAACCTGTTCTTCCATAAAGGGATTTTTGTGGTCCTTTAGCACCTTATACAACCCTTTCATTGCTTCGCATTCTTTGCCCTCTGCAAATGTTACCTAATGAAAGCAAAGAAAGACACAGTATTATTAATAACGATGATAGCATTATTAATGATGCGAACGAGCAAAATTAATTGAATAAAAATAATAATATAAAATGATTCACTGATCGACTGGCTGGATGAGTGAATAAAATGAAAAACGGGATCAATGAATGATTGAACGATCGAACGAACGAACGAACGAATGAATGAATGAATGAATGAATGAATGAATACTCACTTTGCTAGCTGTGACGCTAACCCCACACTTTAGCAAAGTTCTGTGCACAACTATGGGGCTCGCTGGAGCGCCATTGGGCGTCGTTAAAGCCAGCCAGTAGGTAATGGCGGGACAAAGTGACTTGTTGACAAGTGCAGCGTGTCCATAAATCCACTGTTGTGTTGTAGTGCTATGAATTTGGCTAAATGAATCTTCGTCACTCTCTTCACTCTCCTCTTCGTTGTCTTCATTCACTTTCGCTTTGCTTTTAGCATGTTTGCTTATAGTACTGAAGAAAAAGGCAGCGTCTTGAATTCCTTAAAAGAAAGGATGACAATGTTTCCGTTTTTTTTAAATCAACACTCGAACGCCATTTATTCTAGCTTAAAAAGACAACGTCATTTTCACAATACTAACCTGAAATGGCGGTGTCCCAAGCATCACGAGTTGTGCAGATCGCCTCCCAAGATTTTTTTTAAAGCGTTTTCCTTCACGTTACAGATACATTTTGCAGTAATAATGCTGCATTTTCCTGATACAACTGGACTCAAGAAGCACAAGGCATTGCCCTTGATAGCTTCGCTATTTAGCTGTCTGCAAGGTTGTTTGGCACGTATCATCTTCGATGGTAGAGGTACAAATGGCTACAGAGAAACGGTTCCTTATATATAGTTTGGGCACTTGCAAAATCACAGGGAATAAATTTTACGCAAATTAAATCTGATATTTTACCATAATTGGAATTGCGCCTTTAGTTTTCAACACCTGTAGACTTCGAAAAAAGTGCTTATTAGACTGGACGCTGTCAGTGCGCGTAATGAACGTCACTGGATCTGGCGGTTCAAATACAATGATAGACCAATTTAGTTCTACTTCCATGAATTGCTGCGCTAAACTTTCAGCGACTTGTAAAATCACAAAAAATGCATCTTTCGAAAAACTGCATACTTGAGCCATGTTATGAATTACATTTCTTAACATTAACACTTTTATACTTTTTCGGACCCTGCAAAAAGGCGCTAATTAAGCTAGATGCTGCATCTTGAAAGGCACTGAATCTGTTTTAATTTGTTCAAATACAACGTTGGTTGGTTGCATCTTCAGTGACTTGCTATGTCACTAGGGAATAAATCTGGCAGTCAAACACTTTAAGGAATATCGTTTGTCTGTTCTTGCAAATTCACAAATAAGGTGGGAATTTGACAAATTAATCTTCAAGAAGAGAGATGCTTTGTTGTTGGAAACAGAAACCATAGGTCCTCAAAAATACCAAGAAAGGATACGGTAAATTAAGCACAACTGCCGTCAAGTGTAGTTACGTTGATAACCACTCAGTCTTATTTCAGTGCCGATAAAAATGTGAGATTTCAAGTGTATTACAAGTGGGTCTTATACTCTTTGTCTCTTGATAAAACCAAACTTATACAACCAAATGTCCATAAAAATCCCGGCTAAGATGAACATATATAATATATTCTTGTTTCCGTCCTTTCCAAGATGCCCGTCTTTACCGTTTATAAAAAGAGACTTTTGATTGGAAATGTATTCCATTTGGAATCTTACGCACTGCAAGTTTCCCTGAAACCCAAAACGTTTTAAAAAACAAGCGGAAAGTATGGATCTCACGGAGTTCGCGGAAACCGAATATGTTATCATAAATATCTTCTCTTTATTACTGTAAGTATTATCAAAAAATAATATATTAATTACTTTAATATACTTTTCTTGATTACTTACAGTAAGAAAGAGAAGTTAAAGAGGATACTATATTCCTGTATCCGTCCTTTCCGTAATGCGTGTCCTTTCCGTTTAAAAATAAAGACTTTTAGATTAGAAAATGTATTCCATTTGGAATCTTACGCACTGCAAGTTTCCCTGAAACCCAAAACTTTTTAAAAAAACAAGCGGAAAGTATGGATCTCACGGAGTTCCCTGAAACTGAATATGTTATCATAAATATCTTCTCTTTCTTACTGTAAGTATTATCAAGAAATAATATATTAATTACTTTAATATACTTTTATTGATTACTTACAGTAAGAAAGAGAAGTTAAAGAGGATAATATATTCTTGTATCCGTCCTTTCCGTGATCCCTGTCCTTTCCGTTTAAAAATAAAGACTTTTTTTCCCTGAAACCCAAAACTTCTTAAAAAAAAAAGCGGAAAGTATGGATCTCACGGAGTTCGCGGAAACTGAATATATTATCATGAACCTCTTCTCTTTCTTACTGTAACTGATTTTATTCATTTCTTACAGTAAAAATGAGAAGCAAAGAAGGAACAAAGATTTAATTTTTTGAGTTCTTTCGCCTTTGTGTCTGTGATCTATGACTTACTTAAACTGATCTGATCTCCACAATTGCATAACTTCAACGGATATAAAGGATATGACGGATACAAAACTCACTCTTGTATCATGGAGCAAGATCGGGATAAACGCCTTGTTTCGCTGATGTAAATTTAAGGCCAACAATTTTTAATATCGTTAGAGGAACAAGTGTGCCTTTTCATAGCTGTTCCTCTTGCGAGGAACGCTTCTGCGAATAAAAAAATCCAGTTTGAGTGGTTTGGGGGCCTAAACAGGGAAAACCTAATTTTTGGAATTGCTCTACATAGAAATTCATAACAACATAGTCATGGCGAGATTTGCGTAGTTCTTACAAGTATTGTAGAGTTTTTAAAATCGGGAACTACAATTTTGGGAAACGATCTCCTCCTTCTTCTTCTTCTTCTTCTTCTTTTGTATGTTTTTTTTTTTTTTTGAGTTTTTGTGTTTTCTTTATCGAGAAACGAGTGGCTAAACTTAGCTGTTTTAGCTCCTATAAAAAATGACGTTAGGAAAGGCAGCAGACGTAGAATTTCCAACAAAGTAAAATCAAAACTAGTACTGTTTTTATTCCTCTTGCTAAAATAAGGCGTTTATAACCAAACCTCGCTGAACAAATCGTCGGTTTCCATTGCACTTTGAAAATCCTTGAAGAAACGAAAGCTCTTGAGTATACCCAAAATTTGCAATGAGACTTTTCTGTAATGGAGGATTTTTTTGTATACAATGAATTAAATATTTTTTATTTATTACAGATCAGCCTGATATTACAGTTCAGCCACTAAACCAGGTCGTAAGAGAAGGAAATAGTGTCACATTATCCTGTAACGCCAGTGGAAATCCAGGACCGACTTTTTCATGGACCAAAGATGGAACAACTGTTAATACGAACACCAATCCCAGGATCACTTTATCATCGCAAAACAAAGCGTTGACTATAAGCAATGTGAGTAGAACAGACAGCGGACAATACCGATGCATTGCAACCAACGCTCAGGGAACGGTTACCTCCAATGCTGCTACCCTTGATGTGCAGTGTAAGTACAATGTTACACCATTCTTCCTTTTGTTGTTGTTTCTATACTTATTGTTGTTCTTCTGCTTTTTGTCTTTGTTCTTCTTTCCTCTTGTAGTTTTTTTTTTTTCTTGTTGTTATTCTTGCTCCTTTTTATTCTTCGTCAACGCCGTCGTCGTATTTGTCCTTTTGTTGCTTGTTTTTTTCTTTAGTTTTTCTTATCAAGATAAGATTGTCTAAACGCACCGGTTTGACTTTTATGAAAATGGACTCAACAAAGGTGATAGACTTAGAATTGCCATGAGGTTTCTCGAATATTTAGCTTCTCCTAAAGTGAAAGAAAGCAAAATCTGCTGGTTTTCTTCCTCTTCCTAAAGTGAGTCGTTAATAGCAAAACGTCGCAGAAGAAATCGTCGATTTCCATGATACTGTGAAAATCCTTGAAGAAATAAAAAGTCTTTATGATACCCAAAAAGTAGCACTAAGACATTTCTGACATCAAAGATTTCCTATGAATACAACAAGCTAGATTTTTTTTGTTACTACAGATGGGCCTGAGTTTACAACGCAACCACAAGGTGAGACAGTAATTGAAGGAAGCAACGTCACATTATCCTGCAACGCCAGTGGAATCCAGGACCGACTTTTTCATGGACCATAGATGGAACAACTGTTAATACGAATGCAAATCCCAGGATCACTTTATCATCGCAAAACAAGGAGTTGACTATAAGCAATGTTGATAAAACAGACAGCGGACAATACCGATGCATTGCAACCAACGCTCAGGGAACGGTTACCTCCAGTGCTGCTACCCTTGATGTACAGTGTAAGTACTAAGTTATGTTATTCTTCTTTTTGTTGTTGTTGTTCCTATACTTATTGTTGTTTTTCTTTCCTCTTGTAGTTCTTATTTGTTGTTGTTGTTGTTGTTGTTGTTATTCTAGAGACTTGCTCCTTGTTATTCTTCGTCAACATCTTCGTTGTATTTGTACTTTTGTTGTTTGTTTGTTTGTTTGTTCGTTTGTTTTGTTTTCAAGATATGAGTTTTTAAACGCACCCGTTTAGCTTGTATGCAAACAACGCTAGTAAATTTCCATGATGTTTCTCCAACATCTAGCTTCTCCTAAAGTAGAAGAAAGTAAAATCAAAATTAGTACTGGTTTTCTTCCTCTTGCTAAAGTGAGTCGTTAATAGCCAAACGTCGCAGAGGAAATCGGCGGTTTCCATTGTACTGTGGAAATCATTGAAGAAATGAAGACTCTTGACGACAACCAAAAATTAGCAATGAGACATTCTGTTATCAAGGATTTTGTTTTCTTTTTTTAAATAAGATAAGTTAGGTTTTTGTCCTTATTACAGATCAGCCTGAGTTTATAACTCAGCCGCAAAGCGAGACAGTAACTGAAGGAAGCAACGTTACATTATCCTGTAACGGCAGTGGGAATCCAGGACCGACCTTTTCATGGACCAAAGATGGAACAACTGTTAATACGAACGCCAATCCCAGGATCACTTTATCATCGCAAGACAAGGAGTTGACTATCAGCAATGTGAGTAGAACAGACAGCGGACAATACCGATGCATTGCAACCAACGCTCAGGGAACGGTTAACTCCAGTGCTACTACACTTGATGTGCAGTGTAAGTAATATGTTATACCATTCTTGGTGTTGTTAGTTGTAGTTTTTTCTCGGTACTTCTTCTTGTTATTCTAATTCTTTTTATCCTTGTTCTTCTTTACTCTTCTAATTCTTTTTCTTGTTGTAATTCTTGTTCCTTTTGTTCTTCTGCGTCGTCGTCGTCGTCGTCGTATTTGTCCTTTTGTCCTTTTGTTCTTTCTCTTTTTATTTTAATTTAATGGCGATAAGAGTGTCTAAACGGTTTTAGCTTGTATGTAAATGGCGTTTGTAAAAGTTGCAGACTTGTACTGTCATAACATTTCCTCATTATCTAGTCCCTCCTAAAGTAGAACAAAGCAAAAACAAAATTAGCGCTTGTTCTCTTCCTCTCGCCAAAGTAAGCCGTTAATAGCGAAACCTCGCATAACAAATCGTCGGTTTCCACTGTGCTGTGAAAATCCTATTGAAGAAATGAAAAGCCGTCTTGAATTGGTACCCAAAACTTCCAATGAGACATTTCTGAGATCAAGGATTTGTTTTTAATAAAATGAGTTGATATTTTCCTTATTACAGATCAGCCTGAGTTTACAGCTCAGCCACTAAGCCAGGCCGTAAGAGAGGGAAATAACGTCACATTATCCTGTAACGCCAGTGGAAATCCAGGAGCGACATTTTCATGGACCAAAGATGGAACAACTGTTAATACTACTGCCAATCCCAGGATCACTTTATCATCTCAAAACAAGGAGTTGACTATAAGCATTGTGAGTAGAACAGACAGCGGACAATACCGATGCATTGCAACCAACACTCAGGGGACGGTTAACTCCAGTGCTGCTACCCTTGATGTGCAGTGTAAGTAATTTGTTGCTCCTCCTTTTCTCGTTGTTTCTTTTCTTCATCTTGCTGTTGTTGTTGTTCTTCGTCGTCGTCGTCGTCGTCGTCGTCGTCGTCGTCATCGTCTTTGTCTCTTTTTTTTCCGTGTTCATATTTTTGACATAAGAGTGCACAAATAGCTGTTCCACAGTGTACGAAAATAGCGGTTTGTTAAGGTGGAAGAATTAGAATTTTCGTGACGTCTCTCCACAATATAGTTTGTACTAAAGTAGAGGGGAACATGAAAATTAGTGCTGGTTGTCAACATTTGAGTCGCAGTCGACTTCCTCGGGCTCAAATAAGTCAATAATAGTCAAACCTCCCAAGACAAATCTCCGGTTTCCATTTTACTGTGGAAAACCTTGAAAAATTAAAAAAAGACCTTCAAGATACCCTAAACTGGTAATGAGGAATTCTGAAATAAAGGACTTTTGAAGAAAAGTTAGATAGAGTTTTTTGCTTATTGCAGATCCGCCCGAGTTTACACTTCATCCACAGAGTCATACAGCAACAGAAGGAAGTAACATCGTGTTCTCCTGTAACGCCAGTGGAAATCCAGAACCGCCTCAGTTTTCATGGACCAAAGATGGGACAGCTGTTAATACGAATGCCAATTCCAGGATCACTTTATCATCACAAAACAAGCAGTTGACTATAACGAATGTGAGTAGAACAGACAGTGGAGAATATCGATGCGTTGCAAACAACATGATTGGGTCTCCAATTACCTCCATTGCTGCTACACTTGATGTGCAATGTGAGTACAATGTTATAGTGTTTTTCTTTGTTGTTTTGTTTTTGCAGCTGTTATTCTATTTTAGTTGTTCTTATCTTTATCCATGTTTATCTTCCCTCATGTAGATACTTTGCTTGTTGTTTTTTCTTCTACCAGTTTTTGTTGTTGTTGTTGTTGCTCTTCCTCTTCTTCTTCTTCTTCTTGAAAAGCGGGAACGGATTGTTCCAGTTTTTCGTGTTCCTTTTGTCTCAAAAGGGATTACATATGTACGCTAACTGTGGACAAACTGTTCTCTTCACGGTTAAAAGGGAACCTTTTGTTCCGAGTAATGTTCGGAATCACGAGTGGAACATATTGGTCTTAAGGACGGTGCCTGCTAATAGAAAGATATTTTTTCGCGGATTATCACTATGCAGAAAAGTAGATGTTGGTAAGGGCTGTTGGAAACTGAAAATAAAATTTGGGGTAGCCACACATAATTAAGTTTAAGGCTGGAAAAATAGAGATTTAGTATTTTTTTCGAAGAAAATATGAGACGAAATATTTTTCTGAACATTACCTTAGAATTCCCGCTTACATATACCAAGGCAAGAACAAAAACTACTTTTCATGTGATATTTATTACAAAATCATTGCATTGGAGGCATTTTTGGCTCTGACTGCTCCGTTTTAGTTGAGCAAAAAAAAAACAGGCTAAATATTTTTATTTTATACTGTGAAAAGAATCACCATGTGAGTAGGCTTACAACTTTCGTTTTGTGAAGTAAAAAGTGATGATCACAACGCGTTTTTTTAGAGCTATAGTGGTTATATTCTACTTTTAAAGCACTTTTGGGGGCTCGAGACACTTTTTCGCTCTACCCCCTCCCTAGTAACTTAGATATTTGCATCTCTTTACTTTGGGCATGCTGGGATATCCGGTATGGCGACACATGGTGGAACCAAAATAGTTTCTTGATTCTTCGGGAAATAGAGGACATGTTTTTCAATGAAGGTGGCTTTGAATGCTCAGAACAAATCCCAAGACGCTTTGAGATGTGCATTTTGCGTAAATTTCTAAGTTTTTTTTCCAGTATTACATGTCCTTTAGGGCTCTGGCGAAGTGGAATTAGACAAACACGCACCTAAGATCACCTAATAGTTCAGACTTGGAACACCCAAGACCAAAATCTTGAAAAAACGGGAGACGAAAATAGTGTAAAACTCCCAAAAAAGCTATGATGCAGGGCCATCGCCGGGTGTTAAGATTTACGACAGATGAAGACCAATGTTTGAAGCAAGGCCTCTTAAGGCATGGGTTTAGGCAGTGGATGGCTATTTTGAGAGACTGTGACTTCAGATTTCTGGACGGAAGAATGGCCGACTCCTTAAATAGACGGGCGGAACTGATATTTGTTTCTCTAGAAACGAGGCACCTTAGGGACTAAAAGTGCCAGGGCGTGTTGGGAAACGTATGGGTAATATTTCCAAACCCAGAGAAAGAAACAAACAAAACAAGGGGAGAAAAATGAACTTTTCCAGAAAGAGTTACTTTAGTCTTTCTCCTTAAGGAGGTTGACACTAGCTAGTACAACTGCAATTATCGACATTGCTTTGTGTGGTGAGCATTTGTCAGATGATCCTTCTATCGGTCCTAAACTTACAATAAATCGCTCAATCAGAATCTGTGGTGTATCTGTGATTGCGGTTGGAAAAAGTGCGTTACTTTCTTTTGTCGTTTCGTACTTTCTTGACTTTGAACACGGCTCGTCTCTGCTGGACTAAAAGGAAATAACACAGGGGATGGTGGACAGACGGGTTCCCAGTCAATGTGCGGCTTGTATGCGGGCGTCGTTGGAGTTATAAAATAAATGGGTTCTGGCCTAGTCCTGTGCGTCTTCGGCTGCGCTTTGACTGCTTCTGGGAGGTGTGCCGGAACACTGGACCAACGGGGAATGTATCACTGGTATGGGAGAAAACACGTCGCGAATCAGATTCACGCACGAACGCTTCACAAGCTGGTTGCTTAGACACAGTTTTCGCTTCTACGTAGCACCTGGTAACTTGAGTGTACCGTGTCGCTTGTGGTAGCTGCGGAGCTTGTCGCAATTTATCTCTAGTAGGCTTTTCATCACCTGCTGCTCTTCCTCGTCCCTTGGTTGCACCATTCGTATGCTTTGCTCTGCCAATGTCCTTCTCCACTTGGAGCAAGCACGGATTTGCAAATGCTTCCCTGATCTTCTCCTGCTTCTCACGTTACCGTTTTTCCGTACGTTGTTTTTGTCTCTCTTCAATGGCCTTCTCTTGTTCTCGTTCCAAGTACCCCGGAAGCGGTTGATAGGGATCAATGACAACTTGGCTAACTTCTTATTGGTCTACAAAGCCCAGGTCCACCAGCCTAGCTCTACGGTCTGCCGGGAGACGGTTGGGTACGGTCTTGGTCCACTGCTTTTTGGCTTTTTTGCCGTTCTCCCTGTTTGAAAGGAACATCTTAAGCTGCGTTGCCTTAAACTTCGATCGCTGGCTTGTGCTTGTTTCCGAGCGCGGCATCTCTATACCATCTGCATCATTGTCGCCTGAATCGCTTTCCGAAGAGGACTGAGTCGCCCGAACCCTTGTTTGGTTGTACTTTGACTGGCTGAAGTCCTTGACTTTCTCGTCAATTAAAGATACCGTTAAGATGTTTTTGAGATCATCTTCTGGCAAACTTTGTTCGTGGATTTCGGGCTCAAGCGTGGCACTTCCCTCATTGTTGCCTACGATCTTCTGGGCCCATATAACACCATCCATAGCATGTCGCCTTAGCCACCTGTTTGCCTCTGGATTTACACGAGGCAGCGGACGTTTGAAGTGGTACTTAATGAAGCCTTTTATCCATGGCTTCATTGTGATATAGACTGACGCGCTAAAATGAATCCCTCGCGCTTCTTCTACCTGATGTCGTGGAACATGAAATCCCCTTGGCACAATATTTTCCAGTCGTCCATTTCCAGAAGGCCAGGAAAAGCCTCGTGAAGGAAGATTACTTCGGTGGAGCTGTCAATCATGGCTTTATAGCGGAGCTCCGACGGCCCGAAGGGCCGTCAAGCGGAGCACCATACCTATAGAAACCCGTCAACTGCTTTTCTCATGGTAAAAATGGCTAGCGGTATTGCTCGTGGGCGCGTACGCACGACGACGACGACGGAGTCGCCCAATAATTAATAATATCCTAATAATAATCATAATAATCCAACATGGCGGCCATACTCCACCCGGCCCAGATGACCAGCTACTTTACAGCGTACATCTTTGATACTGGACATCCATCTTATAGCCAATTGACACCTGTCAAAACAAGGTATCTGCTGACCAGTGAAACGTGACCATATCGCGGGCTCAAGTTAAGACCTCATCGAGGTCAGCTGTTTTTTTGAAGTTGACCGCTGACCAGGTACTTGCTTTCGATTGGATCGCAGGCTCAAGCCAAGTGTGGGACACCCAAACCAAATCGAGGCCGTTAAAATTTTTCGCGCGCTTTCTGCGGCTGGTAATTTCACATTCAGTTGGTTTCTTTATTTTGAGCAAAACAACTTCATCTTCTTCGATCGAAGTTTGTCTTTCGCGTAAAAAGTATAAAGATCAAGAACTTGTCAAAAGATACTCCGGAAGGTGAATTTTCAAGTGATGAAAGGAAGGACGGAAGATTTTTCTCAGGAAAAGCTTCAAAGATTGTGCGGTTGAAAACAGTATAATTCAACGCTTCAAGGGGTTTCACTTCACCGCGGCATCTTGCATCTCACCAAGAAAAGTCACTTAACAGTTCACCGGTATTAATGGGAGGAATGAGTAGCTCAAACTCTGTGGAAGAAGCTCTTTCTTTGGACAAACCGTTTGCTATTTTTGCGGATGCTTGTTTTTAAGTTACTTTACTGAAGCTTACGCATTTTCAAGTGGTAGAAACCTCTACAACACAGGACAGTGAGGTAAATTAAATAAATAGAAGCTTAACATTTGGTTTAATCGTTGTTACTTTTGTTCAGGAATGAAACTTGTATTTTTCTCTCGAATGGATATAAATAACAATCATTTTAACAATTACTTTTGTTCAGGAATGAAACTTGTATTTTTCTCTCGAATGGATATAAATAACAATCATCTGTACTCGTTTTGGACGCAAAGAAGTAGTTGAATTCTTTGTTTGTTTTGTTACGTTGTTTTCTTTGCAAGCGAACGAGTGTTTTTACTCGGCTTGGCTGACTGTTTTTCGACCTTGGTTCCTCAATAGCGTTAAGAAACTTTTGCCCTTATCTTATCAACACGTAATCGCAATGAGTCCTCGTAAAATTAAGCATTAAAGAGGGAAACTCGAGCTCGAGTAAAAAAAAAAAAATCCGATCAAATGCATGTGCATGTGCACTTCTCAAAATCTGACACGTCAAGTCTTTAAGAGATCTTCGTCGAAAGCAGCCTGTAAACAACAATTAAGTTTCGCCGTCTTTAAACATGTCGTTTGTTTGAACCGGTAAGAATCAGCGTTTGGATGTTAAAAACAGCGAAATGGGTTGACTGGCTGGCTGGTTTTGATAAATTTTAAAGTGGACGGTTCTGCGAGAGAAATGCTCGTTTGGTTTGGCAAGCGCTTTCTTCGTTATCTGGATGATGTTTTGCCACTGAGAATCATTAATTGCAGAAGGTTCTTCGGAAGACATGGGAAGTAACAGTAAAACCATCAAAGCACTTAAGTGTTTTGTGTAAGCCAAGGAAAGATTTTGTGGGAAATGGCTCTATTATTCAGCTCTGTCGCATTCCGAGTGATTGCTGTCTCGGTGATTCCTGTTGACTGCTCTAAACGATCAGGTACGGACCTCTTTTTTGTCTTTTCTACGGACATTTATGTCAAATCTGCTAAGGAAATTTTCTAGCTTAATACAAGATAGTTTTGTTACTTGTCCAATTTCTGCACCTTCTCCAAGAATCTTCGAAGAAATATTATTCATGTTGTGCTTTTCTTTCTTGTAATAAGTCTTATGTTTGTTGTTCTATTGTTTCTGAACCGCGGTCAATTCCTGTTGACTGCTGTAAACGAAGAGTTTGTACCCTTTAGTTTTTTTTCTAGGGGCATTTATGTCAAAATAAATACCGATTTTCCTAGCTTTATCAGTACAAGCTAGTTTAATTACTAGCTAGTCTTGTTTAATTTCTCCACCTTCTCTTTCTTCGAGCAAACACTCGCCGGCATCGTACTTTGTTCGCTTGCAGTGTTTTTGTTTCGTTTTGTTTTGTTTTGATCCGCTTTGAATCCCTTTACGCTTTCATCTCAAAGTAGTTAGGACTCAAGAATGTCCGTCTTTTTTTCTTTTTTTTTTTTTTTTGCAAACGTTTACTATCGAAAACTCTTCGTTTTCCCTGCTGCTGCTCAATTGTTTTGGACACAAATTAAACTGGCCCAAATAAACTCTTGCGAAGTTGCTCGGTGAGAGTGTGCAGCTCCGATTCTAGGCTTGGCATGGCTAAATATATATATGGCCTTCAGCTTTTCTTTTTTTAATCGCTACATAACAGACTGGAATGGTGTTCCATCGAACATCATGCATGCACCTTCTTTAAGCAGTTTTAAGTCCTATCTATTACATTATTAGTGTCAATTTTAAATCAGATGTAGCTTGTGAGTGACAAGTATGTAATTTAATTAGGTTTGCTGTGGATTACTTCATGATTTTTAGTCTCAATCTCAAATCAGGGGTGACTTGTAAGAGACAAGTATTTGATTTAATTTGATTAGGTTATCTTTGGACCACGTTTAAATTTCACCTCTTAGTTTTTAGAATGTGTAATATTACATAATATTCTTTGTATGAGAATTTAGTTTCTCCCAATTATTCTCCAGTCATGCACTTTTTTGTTTTGTATCAACTTAGTTGTATTCACATGACAAAGTATTATTAAACTTAAAACTTAAAATTAAACTTAAAGTAAGCTCTTTCTCATCAATGTACACATCCTTTGGACTTCCTCCTCCTGCATACAGTCTTTCAATTAATTTTATTAGTAGCTGGTCACACCAATCTTGTGGGATGTTTGGATGACATTTGGCATTAATGTTTAATGGAATCTCTGATGTTTGATGAAGTATGTTAAGATCAAGTTAAGATGGCTAACGGATTTCCAGCACTTTTGCTTTGATAAATCACCTTGATAGTGGTATCAACCAAATGCCCAATATATTATTATCAAGGTGTTTGGTCTTGCACTTAACTGGCCAGAAGAGCAGCTGGATTTCTTTTTGAAAACACTGTAGGTGCATTGAGTGATGAGCTTAATGTTAGCAAGCAGTTTTTTTTGTGATAGTAAGGTCTAGAAGTAATTGATCAAAATAAATATCTTGGTCTTAATTCATGGCATCTAAATATTTTTATTGATTTCCATGTATCTTTTTTTCATAATTTTTGTGAGGCATACATATATCCAGAGGATACACAATTTCCGATTTCTGACTGTCTCATGGGAGGCTGTGGATAATTGAAATTGCATTCATTATGAAGTGATGATCTGAATCACTATATATCTGATGTGATACTGATTCCAAGGAGCAGTCACCAGGCTTCTCCACCAATTTCTAGTGGCTCTAAACCATACCTAAGTAGCTAAGTATGTAACTAAGTTGCCTACAGTTGAACGGGGAAACAGACCTGTCCTTAGGTATTGCTCTAAGATGTTAAGAAATGTTTTGTTTTAAAAATTTATAGATGAAAACTAGCGTTGCAGGTTCTTTTTTACACAAGGTATTAAAGATTATTTTTAAAAAAACCTACCTCAATATTTTTATTTTGGTTTTTTAACATCTCAAAACTCAGTTTGGAATGGAATTTTTATTACCTTACTAAATAGAACGCTTGTTTTTAGGAGGGGTGGGGGTCCAAATTCGTAAAAGGGGATTCATATCTGCTAACAGTTCTGGACTAGGGGGTCCAAATCTGATCCACAAGCAGATCTGGACTGGAGGGTGCAAATCCACGTGGGGTCCAAATCCACTGTGCCACTGGCTCAGATCACCTTTCCATACTATTTTCTACAGCATTGGGTCTGTAGCTTGAGTGAGGTCGGATGGGTGATATGACAAGCAGACTCTATGTAAATGCAAGTAGAAAAAGAATGCTTTTGGAGCTCCGCTTTTAGGCTTGGCTAAATATATATATTAGAAGTGACAGTGGCCTTTGTAACTAGCAACCCCAACATTTGTGTCAGCCGTTTAGATCACAGATGTTTTTTAACCCTGTCATTCCTCCGATCGGAAAGCTAATTCTCCTAATTGATCACAATACATTTTTTTGTTGGCTACTTCCTGAAAATGTTACCTCAACCATTAAAAAAACTATATAAACAATTCACAAAGGTATCGGCGTCATTAAATATTTAACAATCGCCTCACCTGCGATTCCAAAATTATCCCATGGATAAATGATCCGGCGGGAAAACTCCAAAACCAGCCGTCTCTGTTGATTTTCGATCGAGGTCTCTGTTGATCTTCAGCTGTGGGATCACTGAACTTTCTGGCTCGCTCAGAATGGGCAGAAGCCGTTGTATATGCTTTACGATACGATCTCTGGAAGCTTCGTTTCCCATCAGTTTCTCGAGGAAGTGTTTCATGCTGCAGGGATATTGCAAAGTGAACTGCGACTGATATGAACTTGCATACCTCACCGCGACAGATTGCATAGTTGAGCTTTCTCAGGGTAATAAACTATATGTCGTTGTTATTTGGCAAGATATTGGTTTGTGCGGAGCCTGTCCTGGTAATGTTGGCCGTTATGCATTGGCCAAATTCTTATCCAAACCAAAAGTGTGCAACAATAGCCCAGCACGTCGTAATTTTTTGACGGATAACGTCATCATCGGTTAAAAGTTTTCTAGGATAAAATTAAGACGGACGACATTTTCGGACGGGGCTGACTCTTGACACTGATTGTTCATATCAAGTTCGTCTTAAAGAGCCCTGCCAATAAAACAAACATTTTTTGCTTCGAGGTGACATTGAACACAGAAAGAACACAAAAGAAAGAATACAATCCTTTAAAATCAAAGCTGTGTGGATTGGCATTCTATACTGAAAACTAAATTAACAGCAATGCTCTCCTTGGTAAACAATATATACTGCGCTCTGTATTTTGTTAAAAGTTGCTATCGAGGTGATATTGAACACAGGAAGAACGCAAGACAAAAGAAAACAACCCTCTGAAGTCGAAGCTGTGTTGATTTGCATTTTATAACAATGCCAATCAATGTTTTCCTTGCTGATTAATATACCGCGCTCTGTATGTTGATGAAAGCCGCTTCGAAATTAGAGGTTATTCACATCATTAAAGACAGTTAACAATTATTTACTCAACTAAGGCAGTGTTGATATGATGACTCTACTAATTGAGTTACTCAGGGGTATTTATGCTCCTTCAACACTTGGATGGATGGATAGATGGATGGATGGATGGGTTGGTGGTTGAGTGGGTGGGTGGATGGATGGATGGGTGGATGGGTAGATTCATGTTCCTTTTTGTAACGTGTTTTGTTCCTTTTTGTAACTTGCGTTACTTTTTGTAACTTGTGTTTGGTTACGAAAAGGAACCTTTGTTCCTTTTTGTAACCAAAGGTTACGAAAAGGAACATCTGTTCCTTTTCGTAACTTAATAAGGTTACGAAAAGGAACAAGTGTTCCTTTTAGTAACTTAGTAAGGTTACAAAAAGGAACAAGTGTTCCTTTTAGTAACTTGATAACGTTACGAAAAGGAACAAGTGTTAGAAACTCAAGATAATACTATTTTAAACCGGTATTCGTGCACTATATTATCCTGTAAGCTTCGATAGGAATATTCTTATGGAAATAAAGACTTGCTAATTGGAAAATTTAGAGTTTTGCAGAGTTTTAAAAATGGAAGTAAGTCAAATACGTAACAAGGTATATTGCCCAGAAGAGGTGACATCAGACTAAAGGGGTTCGTCGTCATCAGTCCAGAGTAAAAGGCGCACCGCAAAGAGGAAATACATGTGCTATGTAGTGAAGATGGTCAGAGTGAACACGACACAATTCCTCCATCGCCCAACAATGGTAGGAGAAGCATCTTCCACGTTCAAGATGTACCACCACATCGAAATCCTGCTAATTTACGGGAGAACAGCCATTTTACACCGTGGGATACTGCTGGAAGGGAAAGCAGTCCATTGGAAGAGACAAGGCAAGACAAGAATGGTAACGATGATGATGATTAAACAATCGTCGTCAACACAGAGAAACGCCTAACCAGAAAGATCCCCGGGGAGGGGGGGGGGAGGGGGCTACTAAAAAACATTTAATACGGGGAGGCTCCGCCCCAAGGTCCGACCCCTTAACCTTTTATATACCATTTTTGACAGGAAAGGTACCCCTTTAGTATACCTTCCATTAGAACAGTACAGTCATTAGGTATGTGTGTTCGAAATATTTTAATGAAAGGCCCTTTTAAATACCTAAATGGCAGAATTCCCTACCCTTTGATATACTTCGACTTGTAAAATCCCTACACTTTCATATACCTGAAGCGTGAAAAAGGTACTCCTTTCGGACGGAGCCTCCCCGTGTAGGCCATTATAGGGAGTGACTCCCGCACCACTTGCCCTCCGGGAAAAGATCAAAGAAGCCAGTGGTGGTATTTTTGCAGAAGATGGGAGTAGCGACGATACCGGTAGTGAAGATGACTGTTTGTGGATGAGGAAGCTGTACTTCCACATCGAAGCCCTGGTAGCTTACAGGGATAGCAGCTACTTCTTCACTGTGGGATGCAGCTGGAGGTGATGTTACTCCATCGGAAGCGACAAGACGAGACAAGAATGGTGAGGACGGTGATCTTACAGTTGAAGTCAGCATAAAAAAAAGCAGTGTTGGTTGTTTTGCAGAAGATGAGAGTAGCGAAGGTACTGGCGATGATGATGATTATAAACCTCAAGATGACGAGAATGACAGTGAAGAGGATGAGGAGGTAGAAGATCAAAGTGAAGATGACGAAGAACACCTGGAGAAGGCTAGCGACAAGACGCCAAGTCAGAGGGACCACTGCTTGGTGAGAGATCATCTTATCACGCGGCTGGTAATACTCGCCAACTTGAGGTTTGGAGAGCTAGCGAAAGCAACGCCAGATAAAGGTCAGATGGTGGTGAAACACAAGACGTTGACTTCTCTTGGACCTGCTCATCTGGTTCTGAGCCCTACCATTTACACGTGGCAGCAGGCATTCGTAAAGGTCATGCGAAACAAAATACCAGGTGCACGGACGAGCAGCGATGATCATGTCTTCATCAGCTCTACTGGAAACGCTATGTCATCAGTCGTCCATGGGTTGGCGCAGCTGAACTCATTTTGGCAGAAAGCAACGGGCAATGTACTTGTCAGGGTGAACGCAGCGGCGTTTAGAAAGGCAGCAGTTTCCGCTGTACATGAAGAACATGGGCATCTGAAGAAGGATCTAGTAGACCTGATGGGCCACAATTAAAAGACAGCAGAAGAGTTCTACCTTATCCGCCAGAAGGAGAAAACGACCGCCAAAACATCTGAGGCATTGCGCAATATTATGTAGAGAATCGATCAGACGGAAGCTGAAGAAGAAGTGCCAGAGTGATCAGGTGGTGTCCCAACAGCAAGGTAGGTAGGAAGATCAAAGGGATGGGAATTTGAAAAACGGTCGGCATCGCTGGACAGATGAGGAGAATGAAGCAGTATAATCGGCATTTGAAATGGCTGTCAAGGAGAAATCCATTGATATACAAACAGTAAAAGACATCATTCCAGGGCACGAAATCCACAATAAAATCGACGCAAGCAAAGTTAAGTCAGATGCTTTATAAAGGAAGCGGGGTCAAAGGAAAGTGGGCCAGCTCTTCCGACTGAGACTGAACGCAGCAGGACAAACTTCATCGCTTGTTCCTGGACGAGAAGTCAGAGGTTACGTCATTAGTGAGCCGTAAAGGAGGAACGACCTTCACAGATCATCAAACAGAAATACATTGGTGGTTGTTTGGAGATCTTGTCGAAAGCAATGAAAGAATTACCCAAAATTATGTGAAGACCACGAATGAAGAAGAAGATGAAGCAAGAAAAGAGATAGTTGGTTTTACGCCTCAGCAGCTTTTAGACAGTTGGGACAGAGCGAAGGAAGATTGCGCGTCTTCAAGATAAAAAAAGAGCAGGTCATCACCGGTAAGCACACTTGACTTGTATGCAATGCTTCGAGTGTACCACGACATAAGTTAAACACAGCTGTATTTACCATGTTTCTTTAGAATAGTTTTGCCTTAAAATTTCAGCATTCAAGCACTCAAAAAGACGCTGAGCCATTGCAGCTAGAACGAGCATTTACATTCGTAAAGAAAGCCCATTTCTTAGCTTAATTACTGTTGCTGTTAATTTAATTAAGTAGAGCTATTTTAATGTTAAGTGGCTTATTGTTATTTCGTTATAATTGCTGAGCCACTGTCGTTAGAACGAACTTTATATTCGTTAAGAAAAACCATTACATAGGTTAATTAATGTCACTCTTACTGTTAATTTAACTAAGAAAAGCCATTTTAGCCGCTTAAGTACTGTTACTGTTATTTCGTTAAAATTGCTTTTATTATAGAGCATTTGTTGTTAAAAAGGTATATGTTGGATTCTCTGAGGTGGCATTAACGTTACTTAATACCGCTTGCAATATTATGATCATAAACATAATTATGAGAAGCTCTTTTACCCTGTAGAAGGCCCAACTTACGGCATGTTCCTTTTTGTAACCTCCAGATTTCATGAATAAAATAAAAGATACGAAGTTTTGGTAAAAGTGCTTATATTCTCTTCACTCAATAAACATTATGCAATCAGGAAATGAACGAAAATTGTCATCAGAAAACTAACCAATAATTTTTGGATTGTACCCTATTCCACACCCTGCAATTGTTCCTTTTCGTAACATTAGCGCAATTCGAGTGCATTCGGGAAAAAATTAAAAACTCCCATTTACATGGCATTACCATGTCAGTACTTTCACATCACCTCGACAGAAGGGCAGGCTATATGATTCAATAAAAATCTTCGATAGCCATGGTTTTAATAACCTAAAATATCACTTCGCATGGATTGAATAGATTTAGCAACATTTTAGCAATTTTTGTGTCTTCAGATAGCATTACCTTCCTGCGAAAAAGTCGCGTAAATTCTTTAAAACACAGCGAGATATTTCCAAACGCTTTGGACAATGTTGTAAGCTATTTTTCTTGATGTCCAATAACTTACAGCGCCATCCATTGCATATTTCAAGAACTATTTTACTTTTAAGAATTGAAACCAAAAAACACTAACGTTTGAAAACTTTTTCAAACCTTAGTCGACTATAAAAAGTATAGACTTACACTCGGTTTGAAAGCTGTGAGCTTTTAACACAAATTAAAACGTTTCAGGAAGTTCTCTGGCCAATGTGCACCTTAGTTAACGCAATATATCCGCGCGATTTGCTTTGTTTTCGGATTTATAACACTTTCCCGTTCAGAAACCTGACGAGTGTTCCTTTTCGTAACATTTTTGACTTTGTCAAAATGTTACGTCGCTAAATTTCAATCTTAGTTAAAGCTTTCTTTACTGCCGAAAAAACTCCTTAAAATCTTCCCATTACTTCAACTTTGGTTTTAAAAACACGCTGCAAATTAAATATGGCTAAGTTAGAAAATAGGTTACGAAAAGTACTGACGATGAATCTAAGGGTGGATGGATGGATGGATGGATTGATGGATGGATAGATAGATAGTCTTTATTTACCCACGGACAATTAATGCATTAAATGGATAAAATACTATTTATAAAACACTATACTTAAAAAATAGACTTAACAAAAAGCTGCTTTCCACGAATGCCGCGCCTCCACTTACTTCTTTGATTAAACATTTAAATATACTAAGAGACTCTGCTTGTCTAACGTCATAAGGAAGACTGTTCCAAAGATTGCCACCACTATAGCTAAGGCTATTTTTATTGTAGTTTGTGCGCGGCAATGGAAGAGTGATTGGCTTTTAATATTGAAATCTAAATTAATAGCAATGTTTTCCTTGCTACTAATACCACGCTCTGTATGTTGTTGAAAGTCGCTTCGAAATTAGAGATTATTTACATGATTAAAGACAGTCAACAATTACTGATTCACCTAAGGCAGTGTTGATTTGATGACTCTACTAATTGCATTATACAGGGGTTTTTATGATCTTTCAACACTTGACATAGAACATTTAGGGTATCACTGCTTCGTTTCCGCGATGCTCTGGATGAGTAAAATTCTAGGCCACAACTACCAACCACTCTTTGGATTTTCAGTGAATTTATAGGTGCACTATTGCTTGTCCAGTGCGAACTGCGCATTCAAATATATTCATTCATTGTTAGCACTGCACCAGTATCGCAGTGTAGACGGGGGGGGGGGGGGGGAATCCCATACAAGCCTGCATTTTTTCAGCCGTTATTTTCACTACTGCTTAAGTAGTGTTCGTAACTGCGATGATCATTCACATACTCATCGCTTAACGTATTCAATAAATCAATTCATTTAAGCTCCATAGCGTAGGGAGAGGTTGCCCGATCTCCCGAGCCGGAGGCAAACTGCGGGTAAACACACACTAAAACAGATAAAACAGGTAAAACAGGTAAACACACGATAAACCCTGTAATCACCTTAAGGGCACTTGCAAAGTTAACCACTCTAGTCGCAGAGGGGTAGTGAGGGGATTTTTTAATTTATTCATGCAAAGTGGGCTGGATAATCACACCAGCTACTATACAAAGTCCAGGCGGTGTTCCCAAAAACAGTTGATATGACTTTCAGTCGCTTGCTGGAGTGTTTGCTGGGTTTAATAAATAACGTATTTGACATGTATGAAATTACTTCCTTATTTGATACTACTATCGCACAAGTCCAACAATGGTAACATGAGTTTTCCTCTGTTTTTAAAAGTGTTTAACGTGTTTAACGTATTTTACATAAATGGTTACAACGACTTCTATTATTATTATTATTATTATTATTGTTATTATTATTATTATTGTTATTATTATTATTATTATTATTATTATATTATTATTATATTATTATTATTATTATTATTATTATTATTATTATTATTATTATTATTATTATTATTACTATTGCACCGAGTATGTGGATCCTCGCAGCATCGAAGCTATTCTAGCTAATCGTCTGATACCGCTCGACAAAGGTGAAGGAAAGGTGCGACCTATAGGGGTCGGAGAAGTAATACGCCGGATAATGGGGAAGTGTGTGATGAGTGTAACCAAACAAGACGTGATCGATGCGTGTGGCTCCCTGCAGGTTTGCGCAGGACACAAAAGTGGTAGTGAGGCAGCAGTCCATGCAATGCGCAGCATTTTTGACGCCGACGACACTGATGCGGTACTGCTAATTGACGCATCTAACGCCTTTAATTCCTTGAATAGA